>CABHPQ010146407.1:7596-25507 GCA_902168405.1 Peromyscus aztecus
TCTCTCTCTCTCTCTCTCTCTCTCTCTCTCTCTCTCTCTCTCTCTCTTTCTCATACACACACACACACACACACAAACACACACATTCTCTCTCTCTCACACACACACGTGCTATCATCATCTAGCTTTATATACAGTTTCTATCAGCATGAATGAAGGTGATTTATATTTATGTCATCTATTTATGTGGAGGTATACACACAAAGGATGTTGCATAGCATAAAAAAACCAAGTGTTTTCTACAACAGATTTTTAAAATATATATATTTGCCTAACAGAGATCTGGAAAAGTTTTGTCAGAATTGCATTATCCTTCTCTAGTTCCATGTAGTAAATATTTTGTGGTCAAAGGAGCCTATTCAAATATGTTTGAGATACTAGATTTCTCAATATGTTCTTTCTTGATATACAGTAAATGCTTACATAAGTAAGGCAGTAAAACAATTTAAAACCAACAATAATTCTGATAACAAATGACAAAACATTTCATTAGAAAACAATTGAAATTAGTGAATACATGTGTTCCAGAACATTTTCCTCAGTCATAAAACTACATGCTACTATAATACAATATAAGAATGAATTGAGAACAAATATCTTAGATGCTTCACAGCAGAAAATACAAAAATTAATAACACTTGCTTGGAAGCAAAATTTTATTATGTCACAGTAAATAAGAAAATGAAGCAATACAAAATACTGTTACTTAGTAAAGTACTACATTACTCTATCGAGCATGCAGAATGTAAATATAATTGAGTATAATATCATTTAAGTTTTTAATTAGGTTATGTTTATCATATTATATAAATTGTATTTATATACTCTCTTGTTATCATAATTTAAAGGGAGTTTAAATGATTTTTAAAGGTCTGCCTTGGTTATATTATACCTTACATATGATCTATAATAGTCATATTATGGTATCATATGTTTATAAAAGTATGGGTTTTGACACAGGTTATGTTTTAATTCATTTTATTTAGAAAACATGGAAACTACATTATAAAATATTTTCCTAAGTATCATTGCTTCACTGTGTAGAAATATCCAGAACTACAGAAGGCTTAGGAGAAATATATGGTCCCACACTACCTTAGCAAAGATATAGTCTATTGTGATGTATGTGATCAGCTTCAGAAAGGAAATATTGCCAAGTACCAACTGAGAAATCTTTGGAAAGACAGTGGATACATTTCCTTAACCTCATCATGTTTTATTGGTTAGAGAGGCATGTTTCTTTCCATTTAAATTGTTCTTGAGAATGAATGTAGATGTAATATAATTTCAACATATGGTATTTATTAATGCATTTGTACTTTTTATTGCATACATATTTCATATTATTTTATAGTTTGTTTTGAAACTGGGTCTTACTATCTAATACAAGCTAGGCTCAATCTTGTGATCTTACCTCTCCAGCTTTGGAACGCTAGAATTATACATGTATACTACCATTTCTGGCAATTCCTTAATTCACTTTTTTATTTTATTCTTCATTAAAGGGGATATTACATTAATTAAATTATACAAATTTAATACTTAAATCATTCATGTTAGAAGCAAGTATCTGGTCATAATATTCAGCAAGGTTTCTTTCTGTGGGTTTAGAGTATGATATATTCTTTGCAAGCTTGTCCAAGTATTTGACCCCTCACTTGCCCCAAGAAAAGAACCAGACAGAAGATAAAGGGAGAGACTTCCATAATGACATGGGCTTGATATTGCATAATAATTTATCTCTGTGATGTCATTATTGGATCTCTTATAACTTTTCTGAATTACCCTTTTCTATTACATTTGCAATTCCTCATATCATAATTTATTACTTCTAGATTGTCGTACATGAAATCAGCACACACTGGGGATCTTAATGCAGCATACATCCATTATCTTACAGATCTGATGGTTCAGCAATCTGTGGTGGTTTAGCTGAGTCCTCTGTAAGACCATAGTCAAGGGTCAGTTAGCATGACATTTTCATTCAAAAGCTTGACTGGGAAAGGTTCTACCCTCTTCCAGCTCATTCAAGTTATTGGCAGAATTCACCATTTTGTTTAATTCATAGCAGTGACTTTTTTCATAGTTAGCAGAGAGAAGAAACTAGGAAGTGAACCTAGAGCAAACTGATTCTTAAGATGTAATTCTGTATAATGTAATGGAATCACAGATTCACCCCTCTGCTCTTTTCTAATGATCAAAAGCAATTCATAGTTCTTGCAACAATAAGCAAGTTTTGAGAGTGAAAAGGGAGATTGACACATAAGGTCCCAAAGAAACTCAGGACAGGTAGCTAACTGTGGTGCTTATTAGCATGCTAAGGTATTTGTTCGGCCCTTAGACTCACTCTAGGGCCCAGTTCAATGCACGGGTCACGTTTAGTTTACTACTTTCTCTCCCTGTGCCTTGGCCTCTTTCAAATGCCTCTGGCTGTTTTCTCCCTCATATCTAAAATAAAAACCTTCTTCTCAACGTTACCTATGATTGGCTATGTCCTCATTTTCACTTACAGCAGGCTCCAGATCTTTCTACCACAATGAGATGGTGTAGAGGAGGATTTGGGAATGATCGTCTTGTCTGTAGTTTTTCCCTTACTGTGGAGATAGCAGAACTCTTTGAGCTTCTAGGTGCATAGCACTCAATTTAAAATACTAAATATCTTATCTCCTTCTCTCAAGGATCATAGTGAAAGGTCTGGGACGCTCGAATTCTCAGTTTCTTATTTGAACAAAGAATCTTCACATGAATATGAGGAAGGCAATTAGATGAGATACAGAACTATAAAGCTGATGAGCGTGTCTTATCAGACAAAGGACCCTTGCCCTATGTCTGTCATGAGGTCACTGTTCATGGAGGGTGTGTGATCAACCTGTATGATAACACAGTACTAATTCTCCTCTGGCTTTTGGAAGTCTGACTACTTGGCCTCTACTTTCATCAGTTTATGAGACTACAAGACCAAAGGGTAGATCCCCACCCAGAATATTCTCTACCATTTTGCCTAGGAAATGTTGTAATGCATAAAGGTTGTAACTCAGAGAAGCTGGACTCTGTTCTTCCTTGGGCTCCCCTGGAGGCTGTTACTTGATAGAATAGGGTCTCCATTTCCATTTATAAGAGCAGTCCTTATGAGGGCCTGAACAGCTAGAAGAACACGAAGGTATCCATACAGTGTCCTAGACTGACCTCTGACAATAGCTGACTGTTTACTTCTAGTGTGAAGATATAGCCACATTTGAATGAATCTGAGCCCAAATGACAGAACCCTGGCTTCAAATGTTGATTTTAGAGCAAATAACATGCTTGAGAAAGCAGTTTTTGTTTCCTGCATAAAAACTTGTCTGGGCATCTGAACGTGCAAGGATAGCCTGCATCTACTATAAATTCTGTCTTGTTTGCTACCTGCTTGTCTGTTAGAGAAAGTGAATGTTTGTGATCTATCCCTTCTTCAGATCAACAGATCAGAATTCCTGTTGAATCAAACAAACATCTACACAGTCAAGCTTTATAAATTGTGATTTATCTTATGATAGAATATAGAATAATTTACCGCTCATACTATGTTATGCATAGATACATATTCTGTGAGTGGTTTCCATGAACAGATGTAAAGAATTTCACAAATATGAGTTCTAAGAAAAACAAATGAATTGTGTGTAAGCAAATTAATATTTCAAGTAAAAACTTCATACTAAAAGATACAATGTTATAATAATTTTGCTTCCAGGCCATAGCCAAAAATAGACACAAGACCTCAGATTCTGTCTGAAATGAAGTTTTTAGGATATAAAATCCAATAACATAAAGAGGTCTACTAAATTAGTTTAATAAGGGTAGTCTAAAGAGAAATGATTGTGAAGCACTTCCAACTGAACAGAGATATATTGCAATGCATTTAAATTTGCTGAAGAAAAATTACTTGTGCAAAGGAGATTCTGACTCAAATGACAAGGAGAAGGAAGCTGTAAGCATACAGCACCACTTATGTTATTAATCTGAATGACAGGGAGAAAGAAGAAAGGATAACAATAGATGCTGACATTGCAGAGTGCGAGCTATGAATTAATTTGCTCTGACAATGACACCTTTGGAAGGACACTTGCTGGCCACACACCATATCACTTTGCCCAGAATATAAAATCAAATATAACAGAACAATTTCTTAGCCTTTGAAAATGCAGAATGATTTTAGGGAATATTTCTTTCTTTATTATGCTTGGTATTTTATGTCACACTGTTATTAAGAACACTGTACTTCCCAATTTCTTATTTTTTACTCTTTCATATTTAAAACAATTAGTTACACTGACATCAACAAAGCAATTTCTTCTGAAGAGAACCACCCCTAAAATCAATAGCTGAAGCAGATTTTTGTTTTTAAAACATTGCCTAAGGGTAAAGGGAATTTCTGTATTTTAGAAACAGATTTTATGTAGTAAATAAATATAATGACTCTTGGAATTTATATGGCAGCAATAAAATTCAAATGTATAATAACTTGGGAGCACAGACTGGCAATACATCCTCCCCACTGCAAAATGATTTTAGGGTGTGTGGGTTGGTTCAAACCACCTTGTGCCCCTTTATTTCTAGGAGAAAAAATGAAGCAAATGTCATTTTAGGCCTTTATATAGGTATAAGTTTGAATAGGAGAATTTCTCACCCACTGCAAAAGACCTCAGAGTTTCTGTCTCTAGGATAATGGAAAAGATCCCTTCTATTGCCTATTTTTCTTTTTCTACATAATAATATAACAATAATATTTGTATTACTTTTATTTATTTGTATGCTTGGGTGCACTGCTGTGACAAGGTTCTGGAGGACAGCTCATGGGGGTTGGTTATCTCCTTTACCATGGAGTGAATATAACGTAAGTCATCTTGTTTAGTGACAGATATCTTTACCCATCTAACCAGCCCTTGAACTTCTACTTCTGATCCTCCTTTCCCACCATCCTAAATTTGAGGAAATGCATGACCAAGCTCAGTTTATGTGGTTTTTAAGGTTAGAATCTTAGTGCTGGGTGTCAGGGCTCTGGGTACACTTTGTAAAGACAATGTATGTATAACTATGTGGTTATCACTCTACTCATATATTAATGAACCTGATTAGAAGCATCTATACTGTATGGTTGGTAGTAGAAGGAGAGGAAACAGACAGAGACCTAGGAAAGGAAGCCACTGTGAATTTATGGGGTCCTCTGGGTCGACAGTCTTGGGAGAACTGCTAATGTGTCATGAAGGATGGTCCAAATTTAATTTTAATGATTCCTCAGAAGCCTGTGTCTCCTGGAAGGTTCTTGTACTCTTTCATAACAAAAATATTTTTATTATACAATGGCTAACATCAACATCAAGGTGACTTGAACTGGGTCAAGCCTCAAAGGAGTCAAGAGATTTCATCTGTCCCAGAACCCCACCTCCTAAGGAAAAATAATAATGACATAAAGCAAAATTTGCCATCCACATTACTTTAATCTTACTGAATTTTTGTCTCCTTTGTCTTGGAGTTAATAAATAGGGAGAAGAGAAAAAAGAAACTATAGAGTCTTTGTAGTTAGCATTTACCTGGTCCTGCCTGGCCCATAGTCAGGACAAATCTCTCTCACCCGCCAGTCCCACAGCTGCTCACACCCAACCAAGTAAACACATAGAGACTTATATTACTTATAAACTATATGGCCGTGGCAGCTTCTTGTTATCTAGTTCTTTTATCTTAAATTAACCCATTTCTATTAATCTATAAGTTGTCACATGGCTTGTGGCTTACTGGTATCTTAACATCTTCTCATGGCGACGGCTGACAGCATCTCTCTGCCTCAGCCTTCCACTTTCCAGAATTCTCCTCTCTCCTTGTCCCGCCTATACTTCCTGCCTGGCTACTGGCCAACCAGTGTTTTACTTATTAACCAATCAGAGCAACACATTTAACATACAGAACATCCCACAGCAAGTCTTATACAAAATTTGGTCAATTATCTTAAAAAACACTTTTCACTGAGACTTTCTTCAAAATCAGTTTATAAAATACGCTTAAGTGATTTGGTGTACAAACTTGCCCTTTGTGTAGCTTAAATGTGAGTATTATTCTTTACAGGTCAAGAGTCCAGTACCTAGTAGTGATATATTCTTTTTATATTTTCTTTAAAAAATAAAATATTTAAGAATTTTACATAATATATATTTTACCCTCACAATTCCTCTAAGATCCTCCATACCCCATTTCCTACCCACTCCATCTTATGTCCTTTTTGTTTTGTTTTATCAAGTTTAAACACTTTTACATCATAAGTAACTAGGATATTCTTCAAAATTTGCTCACGCATTTATTTTCCATACATTGCATTGGTATTTTAAACAGTTAAACATGACATTATTGAAATAACATGTAGTACATCTTAAAATAAATGTGATGCAATTAAACATAAATATGAAAGCAAAGAAAAATGATAACCCTGGGAACATATCAGAACAAAGCTTATAAAATAAGCCTCATTATCTATAACATGCAGATTATTGAAATCTTTTTTACCTCGAAATATGGCTTTGAGGGTTAAATAAGTTATTGTAGCCAGTGTATAATTTGATACAAAGAATGTGTTCAGTAAATTGTGATTGTTGTTTTAATTAATAATCTTGAGAGCAAGTACTGGAATTCCCTTTGCCTCCAGATCCAGGAATCACATCTTGGTCTGTGGGCTTGTTGAAATCCACTTTCATCTTCTTTAGGAGTTCCCCTGACGATGCAAAAAGTGCCTCTAGCATCTACATAAGAACTGTACTGCTATAATTAAAGTAGAGAGGGTTTAATGGCTTCTACCTGACAATTGCTCCCTTCATTTGTAGGGAATATTATCAGAATATTAAGTTATTGGGAAAATGCCCACTTAAAAATTTGGAGGGAATATTCAAATATTGTTCTGAAATCTCCAAAACATGTCTGATTTCTGTTGTAACGTTTGTTCCTTTATGTGTACCTTAGAATCTTCTGTCTCTTCTAGATAATTCTCACTTAATTGTTGATGATTGTGCTATTGTTTAGGTTTCAGCATTCATTATTTTATTATTTAAAGCACAACTCTTTTGTCTTACATAAAAACGTAATCTACAGCAATAGAATTTATATTCAACCAAAATCTAGTACATTCCTGTATAAACATTCATGTTTTGTTGCATTTGTATGGAATATTACATGAATTGGTGGATACTTTATTCAAGTATAGGTCCTTACCACTAATGTTGATAATCTGAGTTTGATTCTTTGGTTCCCACAGTGAAAAGAGAATTGAATTACTAAAATTATCCTTACCTTCACACATGAGTTATGTCATACAGACATGTGCTCACAGACACAGAGTAAATCAGTTAGTTGTTTGTAAGAGGAAATAAATTTGTAGAGAGATCAATTGCATAAATAAGTTAAATTTGATATGATAAAAAGAAAGTTACCATATAGGCAATTCAATGCAGTTCTTATAGCGCATACATCACCAATGACAAAAAAAAGTGATAGAAAATTTTGAGCAACTAATTAATAACTGAAGACAAATAGTATTTTAAAACTCTTAATTATAATATGTATAAGCTATTTTATAGCATTATTTAGTTATCTAGAGAAAACGGGATGCATCTTGGAATAAAATGTGAATGCACTATTAAAATAATCCTTGAAATCTAGGCTTAAGATCAGTGATGATGTGAATTAGAAAACAAGGATATTAAGTATAAGTTTGTGATTTATGTGAAAACAGTATGCAAAATATAACAGGTAATATATGATACCTAAAGTGCAAAAAAAGGTTTTGCCATAGTTTTGAGGACAAACTTAGGTATTAGAATGCTCTGAACTGATTGGAAGAAAATCAATATCTGGTACTTTAAAACAGGTCAACAAACCCTGGTGAGTGATATCAAAGGCCCTCAGTGGGAAATGAACCCCTTTTTAAAAACTAAATTGACACAGAATCAGAATGCAAGTTAAAATACTTATGTTTATGACCATAGACATATGTTACTCTCAGTCTTAGGCAGTGAATTTTTTTTCCAGGGAACAATGGTGAATGCTCAAGGTGCCAAGAAAAAGTGAGGCATGAAATAAGACACATATACTATCCCCTCTAAGACTCAGGTAATACTTTGAAAGAGGGTCGAGAAATAATATAGGTGCCAGAAGATAAAAGGATTACATAATGCCACCTTCACAACCACTGCTATCATAAACTTCAGCGATTGTTGCTGCTTCCACTGGGTCAGCTTAAGAATGAACCTATCAATAATCTGTCAAGGATGAAGCAGGAGCTCAAGGGAACATAGCCCTCACTAATGAACTGTTTGCTTTCAATAGATTCAGGGAGAGGCAGAGTCACTGTCTTCAATTATGTAGCCACTGCTAAGTTTCCCAGGGTACAGGATTCTACAGTAGTGACCCAAACAGCCTTAGCTGAACTGAATGGATCAGAAAACAAAATTGAACTATAAATTTGGGAAAGGGACTAGTAGAGAGAAGGGAAGGTGATTGGGATGATGAGGAAATAAAAGTTGTTAGGAGTGTGGAATAATAGTTTGAATACATTATATATATATATATATATATATGTGTGTGTGTGTGTGTGTGTATGTGTGTGTGTGTGTATACACATATATATATATGAATGAAGTTGTCACATAGCAAATGTAATCAAAAATTAAAAAATAATCTAAATCAATTTAATATAATTATTTGAAAAAAATAGTATGGAAGTTTTAGGAACCAATTTTTCTTTGTTATTCAGTTCTTATAAGAAACCGAGAGAATATTAGATGTTTTGAAAATGTTAATTTTATGGATAAATGCACAGTAAAGTAATGGTTCTTACAAAGGAAGCACTGCATATATTTTAACTTTTAAGGAAAACAACAGAATACAAGATACCTTGTCCTATTCTACTTATATATTTTACATCCATATACAGAGATGGTCAAATATCTGTATATACATACTCATAAACTATATACATACTCATAAACATACATAAGTATATATACATATTCATAAAGTAAACATATATATGGAGAGGGGATGTGAAAGAGAAGTGACAATTAAAAATGTTACGTTTGATTTTTTGCCACTTTTGCTGAGAATTTCCTCCATGTATATCATGAGCATGACACAGCCATTATCAGTTAGCTCTCACTCTGTGTCATGCTCATGGGACAGCTGTGAATTGTCAATAGCGTCTCAGTTATGAGTGGAATTACCTGATCTACTTCTTTCATTCTAGGACTTGGCCTGGCTTGATCTTTCACAGATATTGCATGTGCAGTCACAGCACCTATGAGTTCATGAGAATAACAGCTATGCCATGTGTAGCAAATAAGTTTTGCTGCAAACAGCTACTATATCTGGCTTTTAAACTCTTTCCAACTACAGTTCTGCAAAGATGCCGGAGCATTAGATTGAGGGATGTGCTATAAATATCATATTATTGCTAGGCAATCCACAATCTCTTATTTTCTGCACATGGATCATTTGTAGTGCTCTATATTGATTGTCATCTACGGCAAAAACATTTTCTGATGAGAGATGAGAGAGTCACCAATCAAGAAGTTTAAAGGTAAAAATTAAAGAGACGTTTTATTACTGTGCTCATTAAGCAAAATATTAGTTTTGGATATCTGTTTTATGGATAAATTTCAAAATTATTTTCAATGAATTAACATACATTGACATACGAATTACCTTTGTCCAAAAGATGATAGAATAATTTCTATTACTTTATGTAATACATAAATGCATTATCTCATGTCTAACAACAGATAGTCTCAAAGATTACTTGAAAATATTACCAAATTTAAAAGAAATAAAGTGAATGACATATTAGTAATGATTTAATATTCACGTGAGAAATTAAAGCATGAATTCCAAACAAGTATGACAAAGGAACACTTCATTTGCTTTGATTTCTTAATACTCATGAAGAACAGATGAATAGCTACTGGTAAATGGCTCACTTTCTAAGAACCCATATATTCCCTTCAGAGGAACTCAGTTCAGCTGCCAGTACACATAGAGGGGAAGTTTGCAATCCCCACTACTCCAGCTCTGCGATTCTGAAGCTCTCTGTGGCCTCCATGGGAAGTTGCACTCAACATGCACAAATACACACACACACACACACACACACACACACACACACACACACACGTATGTACATAATTTAAAAGAAAATACATTTTTAAAAAGATGAACAACTCAAAAACATCACATAAAAGTTATAAAGAACCATTTCATAAAAACTTAAAAACAAATAAGTAAATTTTTCAAAGTATGTTACATTCATTTGTCCTAAAAGATAGTCAAACTCCTTACCAACACTATAAGAACTGGAGAATCACCCTCATGTAATTGGCAAATGAATACAGCAAAGGTGATTAGAGGACAGAGGACAGTTTGACTTGAATCAATGTTTTGAAGTATCATTTTTTTGCTTAGTTCATTTGAGGTTTGTACTTCTCAAAGGATATTCACTTGACAGTGATGATATATGCTGCAGCGTGATCACAACACCGAAGTATTTTAAAGCAAACTAAGTTCCTTTAAACAGCAGTTGTAGACAAAGAATGCAATATTAATATAATCTCCACTAAAATTAATAAAATAAATTTCAGAGGGATGATGTAAATAGAGTTCTAAAGTGCCCTTTTAGATGAATAAGAACAGGATTATACTGTCCCATGCCGATTTGAATCATGTTTTCCTTGTTTCTTTTTTGAAATACAATTACCATGAGTAAACTATATAGCACATATTTAAGTGTATAACAGAAGCTTCTTTTTTTTGTTTTGGTTTGTTTTTCAACACAGGGCTTCTCAGTGTAGACCTGACTGTCCTGGAATTCACTCTGTAGATCAGGCTGGCTTCGAACTCAGAGATCTTCTGCCTCTGCCTCCCAAGTGTTGGGAGTAAAGGTATGCACCACCACTGGCTGGCTAACAGTTTTGAAACACATATCTACTTTGTAAAAATACAACATCATCAAGTAATAAAGCACATGTTGCTTACACAATGGTGTTGTTACTATCCTGTGCCCCCCGGTGATGAGTTCACATCCCTAGAGAACTTGAAGTACTCAGTTTGTCCTTAAATATAATCGTTATGCCTCCTTGTCATTCTCCAGAACATTTTCATTGTATAATCGTAGATCTTTAGACTGGCACCTCAGGTTTTCTGCTTCCCTCTCCTCCTGATAATCATCTTTCTACTATGTTCCCATGAGCTGATGGCTATATTCTGAAAATGCAATCATGCAGGTTTTATCATTTTGTGTCTCACAGATTTCATTTAAGACAGTATTCCCCAGCTCTATCCAAATTATCACAAATATCAGGTTTTCCTTAGTTAGGGTGAATACTATTCAACTATACATACTTATCATATGCCACTTCTCCATTTAAAGACACAAAAATACTTTCTTGAAACTTTACCTAAAATCTTATGAGAGCCCTCAAATCTTGATTTAAATACTCATAGAAAATCATTTTTGCTTTTTGGTTTTGGTCTTGTTTGTTGTCGTTTGGTTTGGTTTGAGTTATTTTGTTTCATTGCTCTTTGCGAAACATTTTACTGAAGCTGAGTCAGACCCAGGGTCCACCTGCCTCAACCTCCCAAATGCTGGCGTTTTAGGCATGGACTGAGACAAACCACACAGAAAAATAACACTCATTTTAAAATTAGTCTTGAGCAAAGAATGTGGCTCAGCAGGTAAGTTTGATGACCAGAGGTGAAGCTTCGGAACACATGGTAGAAAGAGATAACACATTTCCAAAGATTGTCCTTCTAACTTCCACACAGGCATGATGGTACTTATGTACATGTGTATACACACACGTAATTATACATACATACACACACACACACACACACACACACACACACACACACACTCCCATTCACACACAATTTTTTAATTAAAATTATTTCTAGTAAAACAAGCAAGATTACATCAAGAACCTACAAATATACTTTCTGGTATATTTCTTTTTATCATATTTCTATAGTGTTACACAAATGTGGACACAAAGACCTTTTCTTACTCTTTTATTGTGTTTTAGGAATTATTGTTCTTTTATTTACATATTCTTCCATTAATTTATGATATATTAGAATATGTAGTTCTGATTTTCTATATTTTGATGCTAACATCAATATGAAATTATAATCTAATTTAGGTACGTGCCTATTTATAAATAGAAGTGTAGTTAAACCTCATACAATGAAAATGTTAAAATAATGTTATTTTTTTATTTACACTCATACTAGCAGGATGATTCTTTTGACGTTAATAGGAACTATGAAGTTTAAGACCACACCTTGTATCAAAGCTATTCACTTTCAAAAGATGGTTTAGTTTTCAATAGTTTTATCTTTCCTTAATTTTTTTAGTAGAGTATCAGGTTTATTGCCCACAGATAAACACTCAGATGAAATTAGCCGTCCCCATTGAAGTGTAGACTGCAGCAAGATGAGCAGTGAAAATGACTGCCCTGCACTGTCTACCAGACTGAATAAATATACATTGTACCAGCCAAACAAAATTTCCCTGAAAATGAAGAGAGGAACTTCTGCTCTCTTGGTATCAGGAAGGTGGATTCTTAGCAGACAAAATTGGCTCGACTTTATAATATTAGAAACAGGGCCCTCTAGGGAAACAAATAACTTCGCAAGATGTTCTGAAGCTACTTCTCAAGAAACCTAGATGGGATTCTTGGGTAAAATAATGTTTGATTAACCTATTTTTTTTTACCTGTACTTTACATTTGAAAAAATGGCATAACTTCAAGTAATATATCAATTAATTTGATTTAGAGAATATATAGATAATTTATTAATTTTATCTAAAACAAAATAAAAGAAACAGGAAGATTATTGACAAATTGTCCACATAAAATTTCTATAACAATGTCTAAAATATTTTTAAATCCATGAGTACATGAAGAGTGAAGGGAAAAGAAGAATTATTAGGATAAGCAATTTTCAAAATTGCATCATAAATCTAAAAAATTTAAAAGCATTAATCTCTCCATAATTTCTAAAATGTGTCAAGCTTAGTAAGTCTTTGTAATTAAATTTTTTCAAAATTCAATAAAGATGTAAATGTAATGTTTAATGTGTTTTAATGTAATGATGAGGCTAAATTACTATAAATTACACAGCAGAATGAATCATAGTACATTTCATTGTCTTGCCAGCTGTTTTTTCTTGAAACAATATTTTTTTTTGCAATGATGCTATACAATGGTGGATATCATACTTAATGGTGATAGATCATAGAACAGAAATTACTGAGAAAGTTTAAGGATCCTATTCTACATTTCATTATAGAATAAAAGTCAATATCCTAGTAAATTGTTTGGGTGATTTTTTTAAATTAATTTTGAACCTGTAAAGTTAATAAAGCAGTTTTAATTTTGTGATGGCTTTTCTTGGTTGTCATCTTTACTACATCTTGAATTAACTAATACCCCAAAATGGACGGCACATCTGTGAGGGATATTTGCTTGAAGTAGGAAGAGCCACTTCCAATCTAGATCTTTGAGGTAGGAAGTCATGTCTTTAATCCACATCTTATGAGCTGGTCAAAGACATGCCTTTAACCCCCAGCCATTTGAGCTGGGAAAACCTATGTCTAATCTGGACTACACCTTTAGCTGGAAGTCTCTCTCTCTCTGTGTGTATGTGTGTGTGTGTGTGTGTGTGTGTGTGTTTATATGTATGTATATTAACACACTCTCTCTCTCTCTCTCTCTCTATATATATATATATATATATATATGTACAGACATGGAAGAAGAAAGCATTTAGTCTTTGCCTGTTAACAAGTCCATTCCTTCACTGGCATTAGCTCCTACTTCTTTGGGATTCCAGTGTATACTGTAGACCAGCTGAGACATCCAGCCTCTTGGACTGAGCAACTACTGGGTTCTTGGATATTCCATTCACAGTCAGCCATTGTTGAATCAGCTGATCTCAGTCACTAAGTCATTCTAATAAGTGCCCTTCCTACATGTATAAGTTTCTGTAAGTTCTGTTACTCTAGAGAACCCTGACTAATACAAATATTAAACTTTCAGAGTACTAAAATTTATTTTTTATATATCTGCATGTAGTAAAATAATAGACATAATGGGCACCCACTATAAATTAGCCTGGTTTTTTGAATTCACAGCTGCTGTTTTGTTTGAATTCATATAGCTTTATGCTTGTTTTCATTGAAACAATTACTCTGTTTACATATTTTTTCTTTGTAAATTAACATAAAGCATATTATTTGTAACTTTTATTTTCAAAATATTTTTGTGATAAAATTTGGAAGGGGCTAACTCATGATTTGATAAAATGTGATTCATACAATACAAAATTAAGCATGTTAGACACAGGACGAATCATACGTATGTAGATATCTGCACATTCAGTATACCACACACACAAACAAAACTTCAATACATGGATTTCACTCAAAGTAGACTTCTCCTATAACTAACCAGTTAGTATGCAAAAAATACTTCAAAATATTCTCTATTGAAAATAATTGGTCAGAAAGACTAATTTCTAAACTTTCAATTTGAATAGTTTTGAGTCCAATTATTTATAACTGATTGTTGATGTTAACAAATATCAGAGTTAATGATTCCTTGAGACACTTTTTAAGCCCTTCAAACACATCAGAAATCCAATTATATCTAAGTTGTTCATAGAATGTTACCTTTCAAAGTCTTCTTTGATACAAAATGGAATCTGCCATTGGAAGTCATTTTAATGAATGACTTTCCACCTACAAAAATATGCTCACAACACTCATTAATGTCAACAGAAGAAATCAAACCTTGGCATTTTACATATGAACAGCATTTATCTATTGAAGTAAGTGTGTAGACTCTTGATAACATTTCAGCTGAATTTTTTCTAGCCACCAATTAATAAAACTTATAAGGTACTTTAATAAATGGAAATCATTAAGATGCATATAACAGGCAACTATATAGTAATATAAGACCCATTTATCTTACAAAATATCAAATTTTTGCTTTGTTCTTAAAACTTAAAAAAGTAAGGGTAATATAACACTTGAATTATATTTTAAATTAAATATATTTCTGCTTTATTTATAATCATGATAGATTTTATTAATTAAGCTTATTCAACTTGAGCATTGATAGAATCATTCATCTGTAAATGCATTCTGCTTTTTCCACACTCCTCTTTCTCCCTCCCACTCCTTCTTCTGTCTCTACTTCCCGCAAGTCCTTTTTTGTTGAGCAATAGGCTCAGGTCATGAGGAATTGCTTCAGGCTGTACTTGGCAATAACCCCTAGACATAAAGAATTGATTAATCCCAGCCTTACCTTTCAGCCCCACCTGCAGAAACAGTATTTCCAAGTACCTTGCTCCTAGTCAAACTGCATGCCCACAAAGAGCTGTAACTTCCTGGTACCAACCATGTACATATATGTCCTCCAGGCCCTCTTACTGCACTCAAGCTTCATTGCATGGAAAGCTCAGGGCCCCTCCCTGTTCCAATAAACCAATCACAGCCTGATAAGATGGTCTGACTGCTTTTCTGCCTCATTTTTCTTACACTTTTCTCACATCTGCTTTTTTTAAATTTTTCTTTGCTTGTAGTTACTATCTTGTGAATCATTTAGTTAAGTTACAGTCACTCACATGTCCTTTAAATTGGGACTATCAATTGAAATCTGGTGGGTTACCAGTGAATGTATAACTTAAGACATTATGCCCACCTATTTCTGAATCCATCCTTAAGACATAGTTCAGTAGTGAAGGATAGGGCACCCTAAAACCCTCTACTGTTGGGGGCACAGATATCCTTGGCTCACAGAGAAGCAATAAGAAAACCAGAAATTTTAATCACACAGGGCTATATCCTCAATGGAGGAGATACAAATCTAATACCTGCATTCCATCCAGAAAGCTGAGAGTGGATGTTCTTAATGAATTGGTCACCTTTTTTTGCTATTGGTAGGGACAGATCTCAACCTAATTCCCCAAAGTGATTATTCCAGATGCTTCCCTTCCTAGACCATTAGCTATCCTTTAGGGCAGATGTCTCATGTACTTTATATCCTAATGACCTCTATGCTATCCATCAGAGACCACACTAGATTCTAGACCTTTTAACTATAGATCCCACCCTTATGGTCCCATGTACTTTGCAAAAGAGTTCCTATGTAGTCACACCTTAAGCTTTATTATGTACCTAGAATTGGACTGATTAGACTGATTGTTGCCTGGAAACCTTTTCCCAAATAGTACTGTGTTTTAAATATGCTGACAATTAACTATTGGTCGTTAGAGTCCCCAAAGGGAATCTGCACTGGTTTTCATTCTTATTTCTTCACACAGTTGGCTTCTATGTATGATACCTGCAGGGATGCCCTCACTCTTCTTACCTTCTCTGGCTGTTAATTTGTGTGTCCTCATGCAAACTCAATGTGGCAACCACAGTTGCTGAGCATTTTTGTTTTGACCCCCTTGAATTAGCATATTAACCTGGTTGGCCTCCCAGTAGGGAAGAAAAAAAAAAAAAAAAAACTACAGACAATAGTCCCGCTTGCCAAGAACCAATAGTCAGTCTTTCCCCAGGACGGGTTAGGGCACCATGAACCCTTCTTCCATTCATCAGTGAATGCTGGCAGCCCCATTTGTGCAGGCCTGGTGCAGACAGCCACAGCTATCACGAGTCCATGATTGTAACGGCTGTGTCACTGATAGAGCCCAGCAGTGTGGATCAGATACTTATTCTCTGCCAGTTAAAGAAAGAAAGGGCAGGAAAAGTATGAAGTGCAACAGGTAGCAGCAGAGAAATCTCAAGCACAGCAGAGAGAATCAGCAGTTGAACAAAGGAGTTATACCAGTGAGGAAACACACACACACACATGCAGCAGACACACAGTAAAAATCCCTCTGCTAGGTAGAGGGGACATTCAGTAAGCCAGTTGCCCAGTCTTTTCTTGAGGCTGGATGTTTGAAAGCCTCTGATGAGTTTCCCTTCCGTACTTTAGGGTTGTTCAGTTTGAAGACAGATAGGATGTCGAAGGGTCCAGAACTGCTGTGTGACATGTCCTGATCCTACTTTGAACTCACTGAGCAGGTCCTTCAGCATGCACCTGTTGGTGGGAGATAAAAGCTTCCAGGCTATCTTTTCAAGATGGAGGTTGAGGAAGAATCTGGCCACTCAGGAATTTGTCACCTTTATTACCTAGCCATGGCCCCTCTCCCTATCTGTCTCCGTACCAGGGAGTTTGTCTAACTCCTGGTCTCTCACCATGACTAGAAGTAGAAAAATCAGACGCCATCTTGAGAGATGCTTCCCCCTCCCCTCCTCCAAAGGTATTTGCTGACCAGCAGTTTTAGAAGTGACCAGAAGTTGAACTTATAAGGCTGGGACAATAAATCTATGTATCCTGGACTTGGCAAAACAAGATATGGGCAGTAATGGGTTTAACTGACCAGAAATTGAACTCAGTGGAGAGTAGGACTGAAACAATAAATCTGAATGTATATATATATATATATATATATATATATATATATATATATTCTCCTGGCTTCAACAAAACCAGGACATAGGGAGTAAAAATTTATGTCTCTGTAGATACCCTGAATCCTGTTAGCCATCAGTAACCTAATGCTTATAGTTCAGCCAGTAACTTCAAAGAACTATGTCACCCTTAGCCCCCTCATCCAAACCCAAGCTGCATGTAAACCTTTCCTATATAAACCCCTTCAAGTGAGTACTTGGGGGCCATCCTCCTCCACCAGATGTATTGGGATGTTGGATGCACTGACCAAGTCCCAGGCTTGCTTGTTTTGTTATTTAAAAACCTCTGTGCTTGAATAGGATATCGGCTCTATG
>CABHPQ010146407.1:29894-51340 GCA_902168405.1 Peromyscus aztecus
GTAAAACTGCCAAGAAGCTTTTAAGAAATAGGTTCACCTTAAAGGAAAGAGAATGATTTTTAAGTTTTCCAAGCAAATACTTTGGGTATTTGGAAGTTGGAGTCTAGAGTTAGGGATGTCTCTTTTGAGGTCCTTGTCTTAGAGGACTATTGATGATTTGGTTAAGTTCTGGCTATATTTTGCTAGTTTTTAACAGGATCACTAAATGGTGGGGAGCTTGAGGACTCACCACAGAATAGGTACAATTTCCATCTGTTATCAAATAGTACACTTCTCTCTATTTATAATACATCTTTCTGGAGTGACTGATTTGAAATGTCATCTACATTCTGTTAGTTGACAAATCCATCTCTGTAATCTTTGGGCATAGCCTCTAATTTTATATTCTGAACATCTCTCTGCTGGCACTGTGGAGTGTCTTAAGTTTTCCAGCAAGCACTGTAGATTTTTAAGGCCCTTAAGTTCTCCACAGGCTAAGACATCTGTTAGGGCTGAATGCCAGTACTTTTTGAAGCTCTTATGGTCAACCAGGGAATATAATCACAACTATTCAAATGATGTTTTCTTACTGTATTTATTTTGAAATTTACATAATATTTGTTAATTTAATAGGAAATTAGCAGTTGCTGTCTGTCACATCTGGTGACAAGCAAGGCCACAATATAGTCCAGATGTGATACTTTGCTCGAGATTCCCTAGTGATCACTTTGGCTGATATCTACAACTATTCCAATATGACATAGCACACACAGAAAGAAACTGAGAGTTCAGAGAGAAAATGAGAAAAAGAGAGAGAAGCAAAGATTTTGTATCACAATAGTTAATTTTCAATAAAATAAATAAATAAATATATCTTTGCGAAATATACTTTGTATGTCTCTTTTATCCGCTATCCTCTTGGCTACATATACTGAGCTGTTCCCTTACAGAGTAATGAAATCCAGCCATTGCTTTTAGTTGTCCACAAAGAAGCTATTAAAATTGAATTATTCTAATTTTAGAATGGCCAGTACTAGACACAACAATATAGCAGTTTAGGTGAATGCTCAAGGATGCCTACAACAGCAGCTTTCCTGCCTTTTATGTCTTATTGTTAACTCTTTTAGCAATTCAGTACCAATTGCTATTTGCCTCTCAAATGAAGATATACACTTTGCTAAAGGCCTTTTCAATTTCTTCCCAGATAATGACTTACAGAACTCACTTATATAGTGTATATTACCTTTTAAAATTCCACTCATATTTCTTGCTTCTTGTTGATTCCCAAAGCATGCCCTCCAGTATTTATAAGCTTTTTATTTTTTTTTAAAGTACTTACAAGATTAATGTTGTGTACGATGTGGTTTTTTTCACAAGATCATATAAATATATTCCCATTTTATGTAGCTTCTTATCTGTAATATTTACTATATTTGAGTAAGAATTATTTTCTAAAGAAATCTATGTCTCATTATATCTGCCCACATTATAATTTATATAAAGCAAAACTATGAAGTTGAAAATAGTTTGGGTGACACAAAGCTAAGGCATACTATATTCCCTCCTTTTTATATTTCATATGGTGAGTTTCTGAAATCACATTGTAGGTTTGCTTTCCTGTCTTGTTGACGTATATTTTTAGTTACGTATACATTTAGTTATTACCTACCTAATGATGCAAAATGAAATATGACATGGTAGAGAGTAATCATGCTAATACAGCCACCATAAGAAATTACATTTTAGACCTTGGTGTGAAACCTAGATTCTGAATGAATTTTTGTTATGGACAAGGATATTTACTTCATGTAAAGATAAAATATTAGAACTGTTTTGGAGAGTATATATTTTTGAAATGAGAAAGTAGGTATAGAAGAAACTGAAGTTTCCAGTCTAAAATGTATATTTTTCAGTACTTGCAAATGAACTACTCTTTTATTTTTCAAGACTCTAGAAATGACTCCGTAGAAACACTGTTGGTATGTGACAGCATTATTTCCCTTGCGTGTTGAGTAGCGGTGGTGTTTCAAAACAGTATAAAAGTCGCTTCTACTTCTGCTTAGGACATAGGAACATACAGTAAATATTTTCACATGTCAAACCTCACAGGAAATTACCGAGATTTTCCCAGCAAAAAAAAAATATGTTTTTCTCTGTCCTCAATAATAAGATAGCATTTTCCCTGGAAGTTATATTTAATTAAAAGAAACAAAATAATGTATTCACAAATAAAAATATATGAAAAATATATAGAAAGACAGAAAAATTCTGAAAAACACCTTTAAAATAAATAAATTGTTTTAGTATAAAATTTAATTTCATGTGTAAAATTAAACGATGTCTTCGTTAGTAATTATAGTGATACATGCACACAGGCAGTCATACAGAGGCATCACACAGACATATACAGACAAATAGACACAGGTAAACATATGCAGACACACATACACACTCATACACACAGAGAGGCATACACAGGCATACACAGACACACAGACACACATACATAGACACACGTACACACATACAACCAGAGGCACACACATGCATACACACAGACACACACACAAACAAACATAGACACATATACACAGACATACACAGACACATAGACTCACACACATACATAATACATACGTACATACACACACAGAGAGACATACATGCAAACATACATACATACACACATACAGATACAAATTATCCATGCAATTGATCTCATAAGTTTACACTGAATACCATCTCAGATGAAAAGCATGATATAATAAAATGCATAATATACTATTTAATATCTGTATTTAGACATTCTAAATTTAATTAAAAATAAAAAGTTAAATCTTTCAATTATCTTTATACTCACGACATGTAAGAGGTTTGTTTACAGCTATCTTGAAGTATTTTTAAGATACATAAAATTAAAATTTTAATAAAGTTAAGATAGTCTATATAATTCTGAATATTTTTAAAAGACATTTATTCAATATTTATATAAAACAAAAACTGTTTTGTTCGTTTCTATCCAAACCCATATAGTTGTCACCAGAAAAACTATTAATGCTATATACAAGTTACATGTTGTGTATCAAAATCTCAAATAAGCCGGGCGGTGGTGGCGCACACCTTTAATCCCAGCACTCGGGAGGCAGAGCCAGGTAGATCTCTGTAAGTTCGAGGCCAGCCTGGTCTACAGAGTGAGATCCAGGACAGGCGCCAAAACTACAATGAGAAACCCTGTCTTGAAAAACCAAAAAAAAAAAAAAAAAAAATAAAAAAACAAAAAAAAAAAAAAAAAACCCTCAAATAAATAAATAAATAAATAAAAAGTAAAAATCTCTATATATTCCTACCAAAATTTATGGTTGAGAGGCTTGAAGGTTCATTCAAATACATATGGATCTAATAATTTTTTCCCAGTTTAACCCCTTTTATAACATCTGTACTCTTTTCAACACCCTTAGAAACCATCCCTAGGTTTCTTGTGTTCTATTTTATCATTCCCCTTCAGAAGAAACAAAAACAACATAAAGGAGGAGTGTGTGCTTAAGTTAAAACCCAAAGTGCTGTCAATTTGACTTGTCATGTGTTTGTACTGCTTTTCTATTAGAGACAGTGTTCATGAGGAGAAGAAGAGAAGGGATATGCATCATGATGTCATCAGTATTTAAACCAATTATATGACATCTACTGACACTCTTCTGCTGTTCTTTGCCCTAACAGCTTGCTTAGAGAAAAGTTTTTCTGGTTAAGAGTACAGTGTTTGAAATTTCATCCCCTTGCCCTTATTTGAGGCAAATCTAAATGACCATTTTTGCTTAAAGTGTGTTGAGAAATTGACTAAGGACTTAACCGAGACTACATGGTAGTTAATAGGCACACCTCACCAACCATCTTTTGTGACATTTCTATAATAAATCTCAAGAACTTCACTGTAGGTAAATGTTAGTCTGACCTTTGGTCCTTCTAGAAACCCAGTGAGGGTTGGGGCCTGACTTGGCCTGAGAAATCCAATTTAGTTGAGTTTTAGTAGTGAGTTAGCCACTGGAACCACTGAGGAGCTGACAGTAATGGCATTATTGATGATGAGAATGTGGTTACTGGGCATGTAGCTATGACATATCTTACACTGCAAGCATCACAATTATTCTTTTCCTTGTGATAAAGCTGGGCATAGAAAAGATACTAGTGAAAGAAAGCATGGTGATGAATGATGGACTACAGGTGACTTTGAGAAGTTTTAATATTTTGCAGTCTTAACAAAAAAGATGACAAAAAAAGTGGGAGTACAGAGTAGATAACAAGCCGGGCAGTGGTGGCGCACGCCTTTAATCCCAACACTTGGGAGGCAGAGGCAGGCGGATCTCTGTGAGTTTGAGGCCAGCCTGCGCTACCAAGTGAGTATCAGAGTAGATAACAAAATCCTGATGTGCTCAACAGATGGACTAAGAGAGGGTCATAGCTACTGTTGCAGCCTTAACTGTGCAAATAAAAGTAATCAAAGTGAGTAATCAGGAGGCTGAACTCAACCCCAAATTATCAGGCACAGAATACACTGTAACAAGAACAGGTGCTGAGGTATGAAGCCTCCGTGGGAGGTGGATGAAAAATAATGGCCTGTATGTTCACCAATGTCTCCTGTTGCTACTCCAACAAAACCAAATGAACAAATATAATAATTTCATTTAATATGGCTTATCAGATATGTAGTCTAGACCAAAAGCTACATGAGAACCAGAAAGACTAAACTAACTCCTACCAAGTTAAAACTGCATAAACTAACAAGGTCAGGCATTTGTCATGCAGCACGATTAGCTCTCTGGTGAGTGCTTTCTTTTTACGTAGGTCTAGGCTCTAAAATCAAGGCCTTGAATTAAAGAATAGACATTCATTTGAAAAGAGAACTCAGAAAGAGTAAAATTAATGCAAAACTAAGACTTCCATTTAGCAACTTTGGTTCATTGCTTTATACCAGTTGACAATGGAAGGAGTCTGACATATAGTAGCTATAATTGACCACAATGATATCAAGGGAAAAAGATGTTTAAAATGGGATTGTGTGTGTGTGTGTGTGTGTGTGTGTGTGTGTGTGTGTGTTTTGGTACAATTTTATTTATTTGGTACACTATTCCCAAGCTTCACAAATCTATATATATCAAGATCCCTTTCATTGATAAAGCCAGATAGGAAGGCATTCTCACCATTTATAAGCTCACTATACACTGAAGTTCCTTCCTCATTTCACTGCTTAAATTGCACTGCAGTAGATAAAATGGAAACACCATTTAAAAATCCTTATTTCATTTCCTTGAGAACAATATCCGTAAGTGGAATTTCTATATCACCTGCAGTTAAATCATTTTTGAGGAACCATTTTGAAGACACCATCCTATTTTCTGTTTGTCTTAGCAACTATATTAAATAGGGGAAAATACTCAGGACTGAAACATAAATCCTGAGTGAGTCCACTTAAATGAGACCCAAAGTCATCAAACAGTAGTAGAGAATTTGGTGGTGGTTTTCAGAGGCCAAGGGGAGGGCAAAGCAGAAAGTTGGTCTTCAAAAGTTATAACCTGTCCATAATGTGTGATGATGAAACTGAAGAAACCTGCCTTTGTACTTGGGACTTTAGCTGGTTTTTTTTTTCACATAAAAGCACATAAAAGTCTGTTTAGAGTTTATATCAGGAGAATCATTGCTACCATAGTAACAGGGAAAGAAAGAACAAAGGTAAACTGTAGAACAGAACAAAATTTGAAGAGAAGCTTTGGAGTCTGCCTGATCTACAGGCAAGTGCAAAGATACTTTGCTCAATTTTATTGCTAAACAGCCTTGTGCAGGGACTCAGAGCCCTGAAGGTGGGGACAATCAGAAGACTAGATCACTTCTGGTGGAAGGTTCTATCTGTCTCTACATCAGTCAGGCTGGATGATGGTGGAAACCTTGAAGGCTTCTAGAAGAAGCATCTGTTAGGGCCTCTAGATTTGCTTCTGTTAACCTTCCTTCCTGGAGGTTTCCCCAAAAAGAGGACAGCAGTGCTGTAGGAGCTCTTCCCAGAACCGCCCATGACATAAGAACCACAGGGTAAAGCAGGACCAGGGGTGGAAAACTTCCTGCCACATATCTGGGATAAGATTCACTCTTGAAGTCTAGAGCTCCCAGTTCAGATGTTTGCAATATTTAGAGTTGAGACCTCAGCAGAGAACTGAGAGAAGAATTACTTTCAGAGAATCTTCATATCACTTCATACTCCCTCTTTGGAACAGCACCCATCCAAAGGCTGAATGCTCCACCTGAAGGCAGACAAAGTCAGAAGAGTCATCCAGGGTCACAGCCCACCAGGCTCCATCTGAAGTCAGACAAAGTCAGAAGGGCCATCCAGTGTCACAGCTCACCAGATTGATCAAATTGGCTTCTGCACTGCTACTCAGATCTAGTCTCTGGTCAGCTCTCCTTTAAACTTCCAGTCAATTTTCTGCTTGCAATCCTGCCTCTCAGGGTTTTTTTTTTTTTTTTTTTTTTTTTTTGTCCCCTAGGAAAGCTGACCTAAGACAATTAATATATAATTACTTGTGTTACATAATTTGGTTAGTTTTTAACTCTGAAGCCTCATTACATATAATCAGGGTAAATTGCAAGTTAGCATTTTCCTTTGCCAAAGGCTTTTATGAGAAAAAGGTTGCTGAGACTTCTTTCTGTGCTTCAGGTCTGATGCTAATCATATGACTCGTTTTTTTCTGTGTCCCTACTTACTCAATTAATGACTTTTTCCAGACATTTCCTAGCCTTTAATTTTCTTCTGACTCCATACTTTAACTTCAAACAGTCGTCTCAACTGATCAATGAAGTTGGTAGCACAGAGTACTCTGCGGCTAATTTCCTTTTTACCCTGACCAGAAGCCGGTGATGACACAAAGCTTGACCTCTAGCAGGTTAATGAAGATTCTTCCAGGGGTTCATACTGTAGCTGCTTGGATCCTAGTTACAAACGGAAGAATGGAATAACAGTAGTTCACTCCATCCAGTGATTTTTTTCCCCTTTGATATGAACAAGTCACAACTTACTGAGTATTAGAAAAACAATTCTTTACTATTTGTTTCATGAGATTTAATTTTTTAGTTTAGTTTTATTTTCATATGTACTAATGTAAAATATATTTGAACACTCCTATAGCATGCGTGACTCTCTCCCTGAGCACTCACTCACTCTTTGTACTGTTTCCTGCTCTGTGCTTATGATTTTCCTGCATGCCTCCTCTTTATCACCTTCATTACCATCATCATCACAATATCTAAATTTCTCTTTGAATGCTTCCATAAACTGAGGTAAACAGCATATTTCATGTAGTTTCTTAATTTCTTATTGAATTTCTTAAAGAGAGAACTGCTGCTGAACACAATTGTCTCTTGTTTATATTCTCTATGTCTCTTCTATCCAATCATTTTGTTCTTCACTTTCTTTCCTTATTTTTTTTTCTTTTCCTGTTTGAAAAACAGAAAAAGGAAATTTATTTAGTGTGGCCACATATGAAGGAGGAGCAAACAGACAGAGTGATTCCTCCTCCAACCTCAGTCCATTTTGGGGTTTTGAATGAGATTAAGGCTTAAGTATTGGGCTAAAGTTGAGTAGTCCCCAATATAGGTGTGGTCAAACTCACCATTAATCCATCACTGCCTCTTTTTTGGAAAAGCTCTAAGAAACTGAAATTCCCTTCTAAAAGACTTTAGACTTTCTCTTCTCCCAACATAAAAGTTTCAGGGAATTCCAGTTTCTTTGGGTCCACTGTGAGGGACACAAGTGTCTCTTCTTAAAATATTTTTATCTCTGGCAAGTTCCTTATATTTTCCCCACCTTCTGTTTCAACAACCCAATTTTGAAACAAGGATCACAAATAGGATGCATGTGGGAACCAAGCTTAGAATACAAGGAATTCGTGACAGTGCATGAGGATCATTTCTTCATAATTTCTTGGCTTTGATGACTTTGGGCCATAAGCAAGTCCATCTTCTTAGTTTGACACAGAGTCCCTCAGTGAAGATTAGACTGACGTCAAACTTAGTAACTTCCTGCTTCAGCTACCCACCTACTGAAATGAAATGAAGGTAATTCCGTGTCTACAGTTGCTTCACTTCAATTCTGACTCCGTGTCTCTTTAAATATTTAGATGATATTGCTGGAGACATCACGGACTAGCCAGCTGATATTTGTGCTCTACTGTCTCTGTCAGCTCTCTTGAGATGTGTCACAGCTGCGTTAATCTGACGCCGAACTGGGGTTGGAGTAAGTGACATATCAGAATGTTGTATAAATGGAATGATTATGGATCCTTTAAGTAATTAAATACTTAAATTTTAAGAGAAGAATATTTGTGTTCTTTTTTGTTTGTCTGATGAGAAATGTACTAGCATCTTAAAAAAATTCTTCAGGCTTCGTCAGAAGCTGTGCTTTGTATTGAGAAAAAAAATTGAGTCATTTCTAGCTGTTGTTACACATTTCTCTTTCTTCAAATCTTTCTTTTTTAAGTCAACATACAAAGTAAGGGGTTTCATTTTGACATTTTCATAAATAACAATTATTTTTTATTCATCCTACCTTGCCAGTACTAGCCCAAATCCCCCATCATCATTTTTCTGTCCAGCTTCTTCTCAAATTGGCTCCATTCAACTTTCATAGCTGTATAATTAAGAGAAATTAAATCTTTCATTGTTATATCGTCTAAAAAATGTATAATGACCTTTTGTGTTGAACAGCTACTTTTCCTTTATGTACTATAATTCTTAAGGTACAGTTTTTGAAAGTGGCAATTAACATCAGCAACAAAGAGCAACCTCACAACAAAAAATAGCTTGTATTAATTAGAATATATAAATTTAGAATGCCTTTCCATTAAGTTTTCTATCCTTGTTAATTCAAGTGGAAAAAAAAAACTCCCCCTCATTTACTTTAAAACTCATTAGTGTTTTACTTCATGTAGCTCCTTTTGTGCATGTTGCTCAGAGTGAGATGTGTGGCAGATCAATTGCTCAGTCCCTGCTGCTACTTGTGATTAAGAGACAGACACTATTCACAGGAAAGTGTCTTATAATTACAACAAAAAGTAGGTAATCAACACAAGTATTGTCTTTTTATACCTTAAAGAGTAAGTTGGAGAATAAAATTAAACCAGAACTGTTCCCTAAACATCACAACTCATTTAACATAAGCCCTTTTCATGAGATGTTAACCACACACTGGATTGTCTCAGAGATGGGTGTTTGTAATGTGCTTCTAAGAAAATAACTTGATACTTTAAAACTTTCCATCTTTCTGAAAAAATATGCCAGAATAATTAAGACTTGTTTATCAACACATGTATTATTTTTCAATGATCAGAATATTAGTAAATTCTGTGATATTCAATGTCAAAGTTCTAGCATTGCTCTTCTTTCCATATAGCTCCCAAATCACTATGAACAGTTTAAAAAGAAATTGCACTTAGCACTTAAGCACGTATATTTCCTGGAAATGAAGGAAAATTATTTTGAGAATTGCTTAAATAAATTTTTTAAAAATATGCAGTAAAGGGAAGAAACATGCTGTAAAAAGGAATTTCTAAATCATTATTTTGTGTATTCCTTTTTAATAACTTCTTTGTTTTTGTGGTTTATATTGACAAGTCCTAAAAGATACATGCTTTGAACTATTCTCTTTTATTTGAGACTGACTAATGTCATATAATCAGCTACAAATAGATACTTTCTTTTGCATAAAAATAGATAAATTAGTATATTTAATATAGATGTTCTATCATTTTAAGCTCAGCATGCAAAGGCTGATTGAGTCATTTTCTTTTTCATTTGTATATTGCAAAGGCAGAGCATTGTAAAGAAGGCTAGGCAAGTCAATAAGTGCAAATCGTTTGGATAAGTATTTTGATGAAAGACTATAAAAAAGGGCTCTAATTACACAGTTTGTAATTAAAGATTCTGCCTAGAAAATTCAAGACAGGCATCATTGCACAAATTATATTCAGCTTAATGTCATTTAAATGAATGACTGGATAAAATTACTAGTTTCTATATTTGATTTTTAATTTCCTCTCTACTTAGTCATAAACATGTAAAGTTTGATATTATTTCTTTACAGATCAAAACACATACAAACAAACATGTGTCTCTGTGTGTGTGTATTCTTGTCTCAGTATATACCAACCACATAATTTTCTGAAAGCTATGACATAAAACTTCAAATACTAATTTACAAATACACACACATATGCATATACATAAAACATTAGTAATCCAGATTTTTTTCTGAGTAATGTGTACTTTTGTTTTTAATCATGGAGGCAACTGGCAGAATTTGCAAATAAAACAGAGCTGACTAATAGGATTTTTACATTTTGTCTAATGTTCAGTGTTTAAAATTAAGTTCTGTGTCTACTTGAGGTCCTTTTGCCAGCATACTTTTTATAGACTCTGTCTTAAAGATGACCACATGCTCACATTTCTATTGAAAGTGAGAGACTGGAGGTTCACATTCTCACAAAGTAGGATGTCTCACACATTTTAGCAGCACCCAAGCTATATCAAAACGACATTTACAAGTCTAATACTTTTAAAGCACAGATGTTCAAGTTCACTAAGTCATTGTGGATGATACCTACAGAAATTTAAAATTTCTAGGTAATAATGTTTTCATGTAATAGTCATTTTTCTGAGATCATGTTGATTCTGAAATAATTTTGAATAAAATTTTGTATTGATGTTATAACTTAACTGTATTGAAGGCCTTTGTTTTCCCAATTTGGGCTATACCATAATATACATACATATGCACATAGTGAATAACAAGAATTGGAATTTTTCCTGGCTCAGTTGTGTATCAAGAATTATCTTGATACATGATTTAAGAGATGAACTTCAGTAACACAAATAAAAGCTAAATAAAAATTTATAATCTACTTTTCAGGAAAGTATTTTTGAACGAAAAATTATATATTATCAGAAATTCAAACATTTTGCATTAATAAGGGTGTGTGGTGTGGGAGCCTGTTTTCGGGTTCGTCATGGCTTTACCCAGCAGGTCCTCATAGAGGATGATTAGGGCCACGGGTCTGAGTGCAGGTGTCTGAGATGGTCTGCACTTGACTGTGCTGGGGGAGGAGGTCTTTTGCTCCACCCCTTGGCGTCTCTATAAAAACCCTGGGGCAGAGACAGTCGGGGCCCATTGGAAAAGGTTCCAGGTCCTCTCAAGGCTATCCTTTATTTTCTATCTGTTTATCTCCGCAAGATTCTCCACAATAAATCCTTCTATCTAATATTTCCTGCTGCTCACACTCAAGAAAACTCTGGGGAGCTGTGGGGTTGGCGGGTAAACGTCCCAGTGTGGGAGACACAGAACAAAGGCCCTTGCATTCACAGATCTCCAGAGAAACCAGAAATGTTAAGCACATAGGATTGTATTTCTAATGGGAAAGATGTTAAAACCTGCTCTTCCATCCAGAAAGTTGGGAACTGGAAGTGATCAATAGTCTGGTGATCTGCTTTATCTGTTGGGCCAGGCCATATCAAGCTCCTACAACCATGACTGATGAAACATAGTCTAAATGACCCTTACACTCTGTATAGGCAGGGGCTCCACCAAGCTCCCACTACAAGGACCAGAGCTGGATAAAGCCCAAATGACCTCTATCCTATCTTGATGACCAAGGCCAGGTCAGATCTTCCTTAGGCGTTTAAGCTAATATAGGTAACACATCTCTAGCCCTCATTTTCTTGGAAAAAAAAATGACATGTATCTTGAATTGAGTTTCAAGATAATTATGCTTTCTTGTGCACTGAGATTATATTATACCAGGAAAATTCTTTACAAATTCTATGGTGTTTAAATATGCTGTCAACAAACCCTCTGGCATCAGACTCTCTCGAAGTTTGATCCAGGTTGACAAAGTCAATATGAACCAATATTCTCACCTCTTAGCAGTTCCCTTCCCTGCCTACCATGACCACTTGCAGGGTCCCCCTCAAGTCTGTTCAGAAAAAT
The DNA here is from genome assembly GCA_902168405.1 of Peromyscus aztecus. Lineage (NCBI taxonomy): Eukaryota > Metazoa > Chordata > Mammalia > Rodentia > Cricetidae > Peromyscus > Peromyscus aztecus. The sequence goes on from CABHPQ010146407.1 coordinate 41,893, forward strand.
CAAGAACATCATTAAGTTGAGTAATTTTCAATTTGAAACTAAACATACTTCAAACCTATTTAATTTGTATTTTTACGATATTTCATGTGTGGACTCATTTAAAATGTTCATGTAGATGCACTGGTAACCTGTGTGGGGACTGCCTTTGATTGATTTTTGTAATAGGCCCTCTTCACTTGACTTTATGCCTTCCATCCTATGGAAGGTGTAGAGATGTTAATTCTGGAGATATTGTTCTATTTCATTTGTAGACCGATGGAGAGCATTTAAAATTAAAACAACCACTTTTTTTAATAAATGCTATTCATATACAGTATTCTCTCTATATAAACTTAAAACTTATTTTGACAGCTTCTACGGAGCAGTAATGAGAACGACATCAGTAATTAGTTTTAGGAGTCAGTTTAGAATTTACAGTCAAGCATTTGTTCTGACTTATAAGTTAAGAGAAAAACCAACATAGTAAGTAAAATGCTCTGTCGTTTCCATGGAGATAAGGTTGTTATGGTCTACATTTCTGCCAGTCATGTCTGAATGATCAACTGAAAGTGCTTATGGTGAGTGAGAACAGATGAACGTGTTGAACATACTCCAAGTGTTCTATTCAAGGGTTCTTCAGTCCAGCCTGAATATGCATTTGAAGTAAGCAGAGCTGATTCTCTGAGGTCTTGGGGTTTGAAAGAAATAAAACAGTTTCTGAGAGAAGTTGAACCAGGAAAAAAAAGCATGGCTCAGTCAGTATTTTTCTCTATCTGACATGTCTGGCATAGATGATTCAAAGGATTTTTAAAATATGAAATTTTAGCTATGTTTTCAGTTCACAGGAAAAAAAATAGAGTAGGAACAGCGGATTTTCTATACGTTTCCAGTCTCCCTCATTGCACAGCTCACTCCTACTATCAGCATTCTTGCTCCCAGGAAATATACTATACAGAATTAACTAATTATTGATGTCACTCTTACACACAAGTACGTAGCTTACATTAGAATGTATTTACTAGATTATCTAGATTATCTAGACATTAAACCAGATTATCTAGTTATTTGGACAAATATATGACACACTTCCACACTTTCAAAATTATAGTGGGCAGTTTCAACGACCTAAGAATCACTTGCATTCCATCTTTACTCTAGCCCCTACTGTTTTTTCCACAGGGCTCCACATCTTTGGCTTTTTCCAAATGTTCTGTTTGAATAATATGAGGTAGAGCCTATAAGCACTGGATTCTTTGTGTTAGTAACATGTATTTAATATTCTTACTCACCTTTTATGGTTAAATGGCTTGTTTGTTATTAATGCTGAGTAATACTCCTTTGTATCAAAATGTTTATTCATTACCTACTATCTACTCACTTAGTGGCTTTCAGATTTTTGGAATTACAAATGAGTTTAGTTTCAACATCCATCTGTAGACTTTTGTGTGGAAATAACTATTCAAGTTATTTAGGCAAATTTACAGCAGTTAAGATTGTATAATAGGAGTAGAGACTTACAAAATTTGCCAAATTATTTTCCAGACTGTCTTTTCTATCAGAAACAGAGCAAAGGGCCTATATCTCTGTATACTTCACCAGGTTTTGGATAGAGGCTGTGATGTTTCCTGTGTGTAGTGAGATCTGCTTTCTTGATGTTATTTAGTGTACATTTCCCTAATGAATTGCCAATTATGTTCTTATTTGAATCCTTGTCGTCTCTCTCTGTGTGTGTGTGTGTGTGTGTGTGTGTGTGTGTGTGTGTGTTTGTGTATGTGTGTTTTGGTGAGGTGACCATTCAAATATTTTAATATTTTATATCATGATTTTTTTTCTTATTACCATGGGTTGAAGATTATTTGTGTGTTGTGCATAACATATCAAATGTATTTCCTATATAGTTTTACTCACTCTCTCCATTTTTAACAAAAAATTATTTAAACTAATCTTCAAACTTGATAGAACATGTGTAGCCCTGTGTTTTGCACACATTTCAAAATATCTTAAGCTTCTTAAATCAAATGATTAAATAAAATATCTCTATAGATTCTGAGAACATACATTTTGTGGAGTCAACTACTGCCATGTTCTGGAAACTGTAATATTAACATATAACAATAATGTATAAAATTTGTGAGGGTTCTAAAAGCTTTTAATGCAATAATTAGTAAGTGGTGATATGTCCTAAGAAAGATGAGAATAAGCACTGGTCTAAGGAACCTCTAATCCCAGTTTTGGAAGTCCTTGAATAGATTATGTTAAATCATGTAATCTCCTACACTATTGTTCACTTGTTTACTGAAAGAAAAATCCTGAAACGTACTGTTATTTTCTGGCAACACATGGTCTAAAGATTGTCACTTAAACTTCTTTGGCTACTTCTTCTCTGGCTACTAAGGCAGATAAATTAATTGAATAAAGTATTTTGTCTTAGCTAGAATGATGAATTTCCTTAGGTTATGGTCTAGAAAGTTGCTCCCAATAGTGAAGTATGTCAAAAGCAAAATCTAGCTTAGCCACTGAAACTTTATATGCTTTATCATATTCCTTCCCTGTTGCTAAAAACACATGAAAATAAAAAAGAGCTGACTTTTTACTTATTAATTTGAATTTTATTTTAAATGCAGTTATTTGAATTAATTTTAGATTTTTTTTTTAGCATTTATTCATTTCTGAAGGAAATATCCAGTCTTCATTGACTTGTTAGTGTTATTAATGACAAGTGGTTCTACTAGCTCACTAATTTGATGATGTCTAGAATAAACTGGAGAGAGAATAAGAAATGTGCACCACCAAAACAGTGCTCTGCAAAGGAACAAGTTTCTAAGGAAGATGTTAAGCCCAGGGATGTGCACAAGGACTGTGAGGACAAGCGTGGTTGCAATGGGGTGCAGTTTTGGACTGAATAACCACATGAGAAACACTGAGAAAATGAATGTCTCCCATGGTGCTGCTGTGTATCGTTTGGCCAGGGTAACATGGGTAAGAGGAGGGAAATTTAAGAAAACGGTTGCAGCCATTGTCTACTCCCTCTCCATCATTCTACAATCCTTCAATTGAATTAGTTTAGCAAGCTTTCAGCATCACTAGTAAATACAGAAACCAAAAAGTGATATGATTTATCTAATGCATGTCCTAATTGTTAAACTGCAGCATGCTCTCTGGAATCTAGGTCTTCATAATATGAGTTGACAGCAAATTCTGTCATAGATCAGATGACATTTAATAAGGAAAGGAAAAAGCTCCCATCTAATGTAGAAATTGTCCTGCCAGGAAAGATCACTATTCAGCAGTTTACACCAGCAAGTTGTGTTTATGTATGCTTGCATTCTGTTTGATCTGTGTGTGTTCTAAGAGCTTGTCAAATTGTAGATTCTTTTCTAAGTGGTATTATTATTGAAATGTATCTCAATTACAAAATAAACAACATTCATACTACTGACATTTACTATGTAATAGAAAGTAGATACATGCTTTATTGGAAAATAAATTTAAGACCGTTTCACCACAATTTATACATTAGACTCAACTGAACTAAAATCGTTATAGTTATAATTGTTTTAAAAAATAATCAGTAATTGACACATCCATGTTATTTAAATGAGATTCTGAGGATAATTAACCGCAATAAATTTAAAAAAGATTGTATTCCTGTCAATATAAAAAAAAAAACATTAAGATCCAAAAAACAACTATAGACATCAATTAATATCTGAAGCCTAGAAGAATCTACTCTTCCAACTTTTTAAGTTTATAAATCATGCAATAAAAATAGTGTGGACATGTATATATGTATAATTTTATTTTACAATGTATATGGATGTTTTGCCTTCATGTATGTCTTGTGAACCCTGTGTGTATGGTTCCTTAAAAAAGCCAGCAAATGGCAACAGATTCCTTGGAACTGGAATTAAAGACTATTGTGAGGCACTAAATGAGTTCTGTGAATTAAACCCACATCCTCTGAAAAATCAACAAGCGCTAATGACCACTGAGTCATTTCTCTAGACCCTAATAATGATTTCTCTATCTATAAACTGCTAATCAAACCTCCTGCTTGATACATTCCTTGTAAAATGCTAATACAGATTCAAGATATCAGCCTCCCTGTATCACCTGCCACATATAGCTCAAATCAGTTTCATACAGCTTAAACATTTATATAAATTCCATTATTCAAAAGATACTGTTCAAACTTGGACATCTATCTATGCTTGTTCCATAGACAAAAACATGGGAAATAACTAGAGAACCTATTTTATGACATGCAACAAAATATAATAGAATATTTTTTGAAAATCTGTGCATTCTGTGTAAATATGGAACTCTAAATGCCTTAAGAAATCGCACAACTATTTGTTGTAATGAATAGCCAGATTTAATATTTATGTGGATATGAAATGGGAAAGTTATAGGACATCCCTGTCTGACATAGAAAATCCATATAAAAGTCTAGAACTGTATCCAATTAAATTTTATTAACTTTATTGATTTTTAACCCAAATATTGAATAAAAATGTTTTAGTAAATAAACTAAATTGCTAATGTATTAGAGATTTAATTATGAATGGAAAACATTGTCACAGTGGTATAATGTCCTTCTGGTGACATTGCACTTTTCAAACTCAAAATACATTGAGAAATAAAATTTAATTTAGTTTAATCAGAAAATGTTCATATCTTCTCAAACAATAAATTTATAGTACAAATTTAAATGAATAAATAACTTCCTTGCCATTTCAAAAACTGTACAATATCTTTCTCTTTCACTTGGGTATTTGTGCTTTTATGTACCTGGTAAAGTTTCACTGTTCTTTGTTTAGGTTTAAGGTCACAGATGAGAAAGACTTTTCTTCTACTACATCTTAGAAGATCATCTGTAGATCCAGCTAAGAAGTATCACTGTTTATATTCTTCAGGAGTCTCTGTGCCAGCATGTGTCAAGGAAGTCAGGAGATTGAAATTTGCACTTCATTTATTTGATTGAACAAGTAAGTTATTGCATGTGGTTAAATATTTGCTACAATTGGCTCTAATGTTGAAAAAATATTTAAAACATTACAGGTATTTTTATAAAAATAAAATATTCTATAGACTGCATGTCCCTGATGATAAAATATTATGTCTGTCACCATACATCAAGCAAAGTGATTTATGGTGATGTTCAAATCAGAGTGGGTTGTAGAGCTTGTTTTAAAGAATAAATTGAAGAGAAATATATTTAAATTAACTTTTCTGTTTCCCCAATAAAATGTTTTAAATTGTTTGTGACTATAGCTAGAGAAGTCATAGAACCAAGGGAAGAAACTCTTGATTGGCTGTCATGCTGTCAACTTCCTTCTAAATACTTTTGGTCACTTATGGAGATCTGTACAACTCCTAACCTTGGTCAGAGAAGATTTTTATAGCAGTTGATAGTGCTTAATACAAAGACTCATGACTCTTCACAGTGCTAATAGAAGCCCTGTGAGTACACCGTCATGGGTAGTCTATTTATCATCCCTGCCCTCAAGGTTCAGGCCAGACGATGGAGAGGAGTGCTGTAAAGTGTCACCTTCTGGACATGACAGAAGACTTACAGTAGCTGTGGTCATGTGCACAAGACCTGAACAAGACAAAACTAGTTAAAATACAGCTAGAAGGAAAGGAGGAGGTGCTCCCGAGGACCCATACCTAGCTGAAAAGACAGCTGCCGTGGGGAGGGTGAATCCCTTTTCTTTCTTTCACATGTGACCATGGTTGGTTGTTCTTGCTATAGTGGAATGACATGTGGGCAGCATAAATAGAATTCAGTGGGTTAATTTAAGGGAAAGATTAAAGAAGTTATGATATTGGGAAGGAAATTTATTGGGCAGCTTCCTAGGGGAAATGGAAGGAGTGTGTGGGTGTGATAAAAAAAAATGTAGGTATTTATGTATAAAATTTTCAAAGAATAAATTTAAAACAGAATGTAACTCAAATATTTCTCATATTTATTTTATGTAACTATAATTAGAGCATGCTTCATCCTTGATTTAATATGTATTTTATCATATTGCATGATAACTCATTTTAAAATAACAGCTATTCTATTTCAATTTAAACAATTGAAATAGTCACATGCATGATCTATGCTTATAGGTTTATAAATTTAAAACTTGTGACAAGTGATTATTAAGACACGTCAGTAATGTAGGTTAGCCTGTTCCAACTCAAGCAAGATATAAATGATGTATAAGAATTAAAAATGGTTGGTTTTCTTAAAAATTTATAGAATGTATTATATAAGTTCTTTTTGATTCTCAGTCTAATCTTTTCCCAACTATCTATCTTTAGTAACTGAAGTAAGAACTTTTTTAATAAATGAAGAAAAACAGAAATATGATGAAATCTTTATAAATTATATTTAAAATCAGTATTATTGACTAAAATTGTGTAAGCTAACCAAACAGAGCTGCTGTATCTCTCAGATTCTGTGATAACACTGGGAATATTAATGCACTATTCAATATCACAGGCAAAATTTTACTCTTTCAGCAAAAGTATAAATTCAAACTGCAAAGATATCTTTATGTAAAAAATGTTATAATAGTAACTATAAGTTACTTTTCTTGTGGTCATGTCAAAATACTGTCAAGAATCAAATGGGGTGCGTGGATGGGTTTTTTATTTCTTACTTTTGGCTCTGAGATTAAGGGTCTACCATCCATCACAGTAGGAAGGGTGTGGTGAAAGGAACTGGAAGATGCTGAACCTAATGCAAATATAGTCTGGAAATAGAGCAAGCATGAAGTGAGGCAGGGTACAAACAGGAAGTAATACAGGGTGTAAACAGGAAGTAATACAGGGTGCAAACAGGAAGTGACATAGAGCTTACAGAACTTCAGTGGTTGCCTTGAAATACCCACTACCTGAAGCAAAGCCCCACCTCCTAAAAGACTCACAACCTTCCCAAACAGCAGCATCAGCTCGGGACACAGTGTTCAGAAACATGAGGTCCTAGGGAATAGTTCCCAACTATAACAATTTGGTTAGACTTGGGCACAAAAGTATAGTAGTGTACCACTTGAGCATATTCTAGATATATCAACACAAATAATTGACTAACCTGGAATCATTACATGATTTAACCTGCAGGAATTGTGTACACTACGACTTGCTGCTTTTATTTTAGTATATCATATCCTCAAATATTTTAATCTTTATAGCTACACAATGTTAATTATTTACTGACGTTATTTACTGGGTGTGAGAAAACACAAGGTACAACAGAACCCACTATAAGAGTTTTATTAGGAAAGGGAGAGAGATGGACATGAATAGGCCTACAGGAGAGAAACATGTGGAGAGAGAGGGGAAGCAGGTGGATTCTGATTTTATAGGTCACCTCGTGCATGCATATATGGGCTTACATAGCTATGCCACGCATGCGTATAGATTATGTGACCATGCTGCATGCAGATTACAAGACCACACTTCACACGGATTACATAGGACATAAGGCCCTGGAGTGACTAATTATTTTGCCTGACTACTGACAGAGCCTGCACGGTTGTGTGACTCCAGAAGCAGCTAGGAGGGTTCCAAAATAATAACATCCCACCCTTTTTGTTATTATAAAAAGTAAGGGGTTAGGGGTGGCAGATGAACAGGAATAGGGGCGCTGGATCTCTCAGAACTGCTTCCAGCTGGTGGGTATTGGTTAATTTTGGGAGGGTAGGGGGGCCTTTTTCAAAGGTGGCTGGTCATCCTGAGGTAGCTGATTGTCTTCACTGCTGTTTTGAGCCCTGTGAAGTCATCCAGCACCTCTTCGATATGATAGCTTGGATCTGACAGCTTGGACCTGACAAGATACTGGCAATGCAGAAGATGAAATTTAGAAAAAATTTTTTTTCTTAGATCTTGGTACTTGGGAAGCGGGGGAGATTGGGGATCCCTGAGGGGTCCCAGGATGAGGGAGGTGGGTCCTAGCACCAAGAAATATTGAATGACACTTATCTGAAGTGGATCTGACCTGTCTGGGTGGGTTCAAACCAACTCCCTGTAGCTCAGAAGAATTTTTAAGTTTATGAAGGAGGCAAATTTTAGATATGTTAAGAAGTGACCAAAGGGAATTTAAAATCCTGAGCTTGTAGCTATGATATTATGGTGTTTAGTACACTGCTACCAGAATTTTATTGGTTAGTGTTAAAGTTATGGAGTCATGGAGAGAGAGAGAGAGAGAGAGAGAGAGAGAGAGAGAGAGAGAGAGAGAGAACTCTGGAACTTCTATGATTACCAATTAGGCTTCCTGTCTTCACCTGAGACAAACCTTAAGGCACTTGTTTCTTTTCATTATTGTGGTATCACTTCAGCATCCAGGAGACACAAGTGATTGATTGCTGGGGGCATTTAACAATAACAAGCTGTTATATTAAAGTCTGTTTTGCAAAGTCAAGTCCCTTTTAAGTCTGGGGGTGTGAATACCTATGGAGTGTTACTGTTACAGCCTGGGTGTATTTGATGGTCCTTGCACCTCCAGCTCTATGGTTGATGGTGGTCCTGTAACAGTCAGCTGAGTAAATTATGAATTTGAATATGTTATTAGAGACAGGAAACTAATGAAGCAGAATGTGATCAGTAGAGACAGGAGAATGTGGAGGGGGAATCAGGAGGAAAAAACATGAGGTTCCCAATCCAGTGGGGTTGAGTACAGTTGTTGAATGAAGCCTTATTCTTCTGGAGTTGGAGACAAGGTAGTTGATCTCCATGTTCTCTGGAACTGAAGAAAGCAGGGCCCTCTTTGTATCATTGGGTATGAGGGGGAATTACCCTGGGGTGGGTGTAGGGTAAAAGGTTATGTTAATCCAATGAGGGAAGCCCTCGAACTTAGCAGCTGAGGAGGTTACAAGAATTATCTTGAAGGGTCCCTATCATTTAGGGAAAAGGGATGACAGACACTGGCCTGGGGTAGAAAGAAGGACGTGACCCCGATACTGATTGGAGATGGGCAGGGGTTGTCACATGGCCGAGGTAGGAAATAGTCAGCAAAATTCCATAGGTGGGAACAGAAGTGATAGAGTAAAGGAGTGAGCAGGTGGTCAGGGAGGAGTGAAGGTTTGGATGGAAGCCTGGGAGTTAGAACTGGCCTCCCATACATGAGTTCAAATGACATGATTGAAAGGGGTTGCTTAGGAAGAGCCCTTAGTCTGAAAAGAGCCAAAGGCAATAATTTTACCCAGTCAAGGTGAAGTTCCTGTGACATCTTAATAAAAATATTTTTTTAAGGAGCAGTTAGTCAGTTATATCTTTTCTGAAGACTGGGGATGGTACAGGATATGGAAATGCCAAGCAATGTTAAGAAATTTAGACATGCTTTGGGAAATCTGGGAGGTAAACATCAGGCCATTATCAGACTGGGGAGAGGCAAGGATCCCAATTTGGGGGATAATCTCAAGGAGGAGGAGGTAAGAGATTGTCTGAGCCCATTTATGAGTAATTGAGAAAGCCTCTA
>CABHPQ010146408.1:0-20202 GCA_902168405.1 Peromyscus aztecus
TCTTGGCTCCACAACTCTATGAACCTATTACTATTGCAGGAGAAAATTGCAGGACTGAGGGGAGGAGCGGTCATAGACTCAAAACCCATGTCTCAGGCACTGGATTTCTCCCTTCAGCTTACCTGCTGGTCACAGAGATCATGGAACCAAGAACAACATGTTTTCAAAAGGAATGTCACAATATTGTCTCCAGGTGCACTCCTGTAGGCAGAGTCCAGAAGTCAAAGGCAATCACAAGATTCAAGGTAATTGACCTCACCAGAAAACCAAGTGAATTTGTAAATGACATAAGACAAGATATCATCAATCAGAATAAATCCAGAGAAACATGACCCAACAACAGATAACTGAGTTGTAGACCTCAAAACCCTAGATCATCTGCATGGATAGGATTCCCCACTCACTGTGCTCTGAGTTAATATAAGTGATAATGACACCTGGTTTTCAAAATGCTGAAAGTTGTTTTAAAACTCATCTGTTGCTCATCACTGCACAAGTATTCTCCTCTGAATTGTGAACTTCCTAGGAGCTTCTCCTTCAATGTCCCCATGCACACAGTAAAGAGTATCCACTTTTCCTTGGCAGAAACTGGATCTAGTGCTTGGAGACTGATTTGTCTTTAACTCAGAACACTAGGAAACAGGAATTGTATCCTTTCTGCCAAGTCAGCTCTCTGAGATCCTGATGAGTTGTATTTCTTCTTAAAGTCACCTAAGACACCTTAAGATTAACATTAACACTAGTGTTATCCACTCCCAACAACTCCAGTCATATGTGTATAATGTTTTATTCTGTTTAAAGAATTGCCTACCTTTTTATCACAAAAATACCCATCTAACATACTAATTCAATCAGAGAATGCTGAAGGTTCAGGGGCATACTGTATTCTATTTTCATGATGCAGTGTACAGCTATGAACCTAAAACTTGTATAAATATTAATATCAGTTTGATGTATAGAAGTCAATTATTTCAATTATACAATAATAAGAACATTCAGGCCAACACAGGGCAGTATAAATACATGGCCATGACAGCAGTGTTTCTTATCAGTCTTCTTGATTCCTAAGAAAATTATATGCTCAGCTGCATGGAACTGATTTTGGCCTCTGCTTATAGGTGACAAGTGTGTAGCTTGGTATATTTCTGGGATTCCTGGCAATGGGAGCATGGACTGTCCCCAGTGCTTTGTCTGGCTATTACTAACCTATTCTTCATGCTAGATGGCCACAAGCAATGAATGCAGGGGAAGGTGCTTGGTCTTATGGTAACTTGATATACCATGATTTGCTTGTGCTCATGGGAAGACTGCACCTTTCTGAGTTAATATGGAGGAAGCGTGGATGGATGCAGGGTTCAGGGAAAAGGGCTAAGAGAGTAGCATGAAAGGAGGGAGGGAAGACTGCCATCAGGATGTTAAATTAATAAATTAGTTAAGTAAAATAAATAAATAAATTCTTAGAAACAAAAAATGCATGCTCTGTTCTCTATTAACCATTAAATGTGTCTTCTGACCAATGACAATGCTGGACAAACTTCCCAGATTTCATTTTGAGTTATTTCTTCTTTATAGCTATTAAGCTATTGCATGTGGCTTATGCTGTTATAATTTATCCTTTATTTATGATTTTAACATCATTATGAATAAATGATTATGTATGTACCAATCTGGGATTTGGATCATTTTCAAACAATACACACCCGTCATGAGACAGGTTCCAGCTCTATTTCCCTCCATAGAGATTCCTTAATTTTGTCTAATAATAAATTATAAATTTGATATTTTTTAGTAAAAAATTATACAATGCTAGATAATAATGGTCTAATAGTATAAGAATATAAGAAGAAGTCTGTTTTGCATTTAATTTTTATAATTAATATACATTTTATTTGAATACAGATATGTCCTTTTTCCTGCATCTGTGTTGTCAGTTAAAAGTCCTATCAGATCACTAATCAAATAAGAATATACAAATATTTAATTGAGCAAAACTTCTCTCACTTTTTTTAGCCAGTGTAATGCCAGCTGTAGCAGTGATTTTCAATTCACTGTGATTCATGGAAGAAATGAGTGCTGCATTCATTGCAGATACTGATACATTGTAGTGTCTAAAATTACAAATTAATTCTTTGAAATAAATCTTTACCCTAAAACCAAACAAGTTAAAGTAGCAAGTGAGATGCTAGTATGAATTGGAAGACTGGGTTGCACACAGTGCATGCCTCCTGTGCTTAACATTTTCATGCACAGCTTCATCCTTTGCAAGCAGGATCTGAGAGCCCAGTAGCAGGTGAGTTGGCCTTTGTAGTAATATTCTTTGCATAGACTGTGGATGTTATCCTAGGAAAGTCTTCTCTCCTCTACCATTTTCTCTTTCTGCACCTCACTGGGTGCAGGTTAATGTCCACAGACTGCATCTGGCAACACTTGGTTGCAGCTAACTTGTTAACTCCCCTGTGTAGAGGAGTACCACAGACAATGGCTGCTTGTGACTGGAAAGACTTCTGTGATGATTTTGCATTAAAACTGCTCTTCTATCTTCACAGAATACAGAGGGGTGTGTGCATCAGTAGCACCAGTTTGCTGAGTGTCTGCCAGGCCATTGCCATCAGCCCTAAGGACAATAGATGGACAAAGCTTAACATCAAGTCTTACAGTAACAATGTTTAAAGTGTGGGCCTGAGTTGAATCCTGTCCCTCATTGTAAACATACATTTTCCTATGAACATGATTGAAAGATGGAGATATAGAAATATGATGAATCTAAAAGGGTTTGGGTACTGTTCTTCTCTTTGTCATAATAAGACCTTGACAACCTCTATGCAGTATTACTCTCAAGTACCTAAGTCTCATTCAGTAAGGTGATGTTATGGTCCAGTGGTTCCATGGTTTTCATCCTCTATAGACAAAGGAAGAGAATGAACACATTCATGGGAGCAACTTCTCCTTCAGATCCTTGCCTGAATCCAGACCCACAAAGACCATTCTGCTATTTGTGAGCACTTTTGTCTACTCTTCTACACTTTCCTGCCTCTTGCAAGCTAATTTAACTCTTTGATATAATCTATGGCTTCTCATGGTCAACATGACTGCACTATCTTCTGACTGTTTTCCAGCTGTCATTCTATTTCTTCAACTGAACAATGAACCCCATAAAAATCCACTCTCCTTTGCTTGTGCAAAGAATAGAAATAAGTAATCATATGGACAAAAAGGAAATTATGTTTTTTTATTAATGTACAGTAGTGTCTTCAATCACCAGTACATTTCCAGTATAGTAGTGAAACTGTCATTTCAGAAATGTTGGTGTGATGTGACACACACAAACACACACACACACACACACACACACATATATATAATTTTTATGCTACATCATATGTATATGTGAATATCTCACATGATTTTTGACCATGAGGGACTATTAAGTTTTTTCATAAAATTTAAGTACTCTAACAAAACACTGACAATCTTATTTGTAGTGCAGACTATTTTGCATGATAGTTATCTTGCCATTCTACTTGACATACTAGTAAATTTTCATTGAATGAGAACGCCTTTACCAGATTAATCTTAGGTACTTCTCTTGCAAATAAATTAATTGAATGGCCTCACATGTTTTTTATTCAGTTTCTAATTATAAACAGAGAATATTTACAAATTTGATAGTACTTGTCTCTGAAAGAATAATTACTCATTTTAATACAATAATGGGAATACATCAGAAGAACTTACCAGGAACTATTTACCACTGTGAGCCATAAGTTATTTCATTTTATTTCTGTGTTCATAGCTTCTGTAAAACTGATTTCCATTATACAACTTTTCATCTTCTTTATATTGGTGTAGATTTGCTGGATCTTAGAATTAACCCTCAAAATTTTACAGTAATTTTGAAAATTAGAAACATGTGGGGTTCTTGAGCTGAAAGGAAAAGTGGATTCATCTGACGTGGAATGGTCTGTATGCCAAATTGCTCTGACTGGTCAATAAATAAAACACTGATTGCTCAGTGGCCAGGCAGGAAGTATAGGAGGGACTAACAGAGAGAAGAGTTGCGAAAACAGGAAGGTGGGAGGAGACACTACCAGCGGCTGCCATGACAAACAGTATGTGAAGATGCTGGTAAGCCACGAGCCAGGTGGCAAGGTATAGATTTATGGAAAAGGATTAATTTAAGATAGAAGAACAGTTAACAAGAAGCCTGCCACGACCAAACAGTTTAAACAATATAAGTCTCTGTGTTTACTTGGTTGGGTCTGAGCAGCTGTGGGACTGGCAGGTGACAAAGATTTGTCCTGACTGTGGGCCAGGCAGTAAAACTCTAGCTACAAATGGTGCCCAACGTGTTGGCAAGAGTTTCTACCTAAAACCTGAGCAAAAAAGATTCTAAAATGGAGCTAAAAACAGTTCCTAGTTGCTTCTCTCAAGTTAATGGCAGCCTGCGTGTTTGAGCTACTATGGCGGGTTCCTGGCCTGTGCACTCGGCCTGCAGTATGGTGGGAATGAGGCCTCTACAAATGGCACATTAAGATGCATTGTGGATTTAGGCTTTGCTAGTACAAAACAAAAAAATAGGTTTCTGGGCTACATGCTGCTTTGATATAAACAAAGACCCACTATTTCTGAGAGTTGATGGCTCCCAGAGCTGGCGGAAAATGTACCACCGCCATGTTGGGAAGCTGAAGTGGGCGGAGCCAGCAGCCACAGTGCCATTTCAGTCTTAGAATGCTGCAATTTAAATCAATAGGCTCAAGGTAATATAAAAAATAAGCCACATAAAGATGGCTACCACACAGAGAATCTGGATTATGTTCTCTTTGATATTTGTAACTGAAGAAAAACATTTGGTTGCAAAAGCTGTTGAGTTAGGCCAAAATGTATATTTTAAAGGTACCTTGACTTCAAAATTTGGATGTAAAGATATGTTGCTTTGGAAAGGAGGCTCTGCTTTTGTTTCTACAGAAAGCCAGAGGCTATGGATTTATTCCAGATTCAGACACATCAGGTTTGAACAGCCAAGACCCCCTGAAAGGTCTCCGATGACACCGTGGCCCAGATGATCCAACATCCAGAACAGTTTGAAGACAACTGACTCAGACAATACAGCCTCATGGACTACTCCATAATCCTAAAATGTCCCCATAACATACAGTGGCCCCCTCCAACAGGAAGTAGTAAGAGAAGCTACACCCAAATTCCCAAATATACCAAGCTGGCTTTGGAGATGTATAAAAGTTAAAATCTTCCTCTTTAAAAAAAAAGTGTGTGTGTGGGGGGAGTGCTGTGGGATGGTATGTATGTGAAATGCTCTGATTGGTCAATAAATAAAACACTGATTGGCCAGTGGCCAGGTAGGAAGTAGGCAGGACAAGGAGAGGAGAATTCTGGGAAGTGGAAGGCAGAGTGAAGGAGACACTGCCAGCTGCCGCCATGACAACCAGCATGTAAAGATGCCAGTAAGCCACAAGCAATGTGGCAAGGTATAGATTTATAGAAATGGATTAATTTAAGATGTAAGAACTAGATAGCTAGAAGCTTGAGCCACTAGGCCAAACAGTTTAAACAATATAAGTCTGTGTTTACTTGGTTGGGTCTGAGTGGCTGTGGGACTGACGGGTGACAAAGATTTGTCCTGACTGTGGGCCAGGCAGGAAAACTCTAGCTACATTCATCCATTCACTGCTCACTCCATGGCTATCTCCAAATGATAATCACTTTCAAATGAATACTTAAATTTTTCCAAGGAAGTATCACTAGGGAAACCAACTTCTTTTAAAGGTAGGCCACAAGTCCAGTACTAGATGGCCCAAGAAAATAAATAAAAGTCATCTTTGGAAGTTCCTTGTTTCATTGTTTTGTGTCAGGCCTTTCTTATTATTGTATATGTAATCTTTCTGTTTTTTTAATTTATTTTTAATTTTATCTTTTGTTTTTTATTTCCTCTCTCTCATTGCTTCTCTGTCTCTGTTCCTGTCTCCCTCCCTCATCTCCATTCCTAAGTGTCATCTCATAATAACTAGAAACATATTTTACCCTGAAGCAACAGGGACATAAATTATCACTATCCTAGACAAAGTTCCTACCAGGTAACATGCAGCCACAATACACTCCAAACAAGCAACCACAAAATAAAGACTAGTCCAGATATCAACACCTAGAATTATAATCATCCATAACCTAGATACCTGGACATCAATGTAAAAATACAAACAATAACAACCAGAACTCTGTCCATTAGAGCCCCACAACACTACTGCAGTTCCCCTGAGTATTGCAACATAACTGAAGCACATGACAAAGATGTCAAAATACCATATATTAATATGATAGATGTCCTTAAAAAGATAAAATGAGTAAATCTCTTAAAGACATCTATGAAAACACAAATAAACGAAGGAAGAAAATGAATAAAACAGTTCAATGTGGGAAAGAGTAAATAGAATAGTAAAGAAATCCCTAACTGAGGAGGATCTGTAAATTAAAAATGTAGGAACTCAAGCAGGAACCTCAGATTCAAGCCTCACCAACAGAATATAAACCATGGAAAAGAGAAACTCAGGCATGGAAACCATAGAAGAAATAGATACCTTAGTTAAGAAAATGTAAAATCTGAAAAACTCCTGCCACAAAGCATTCAGGAAATCTGGAATATTATGGAAAGACCAAATCTGAGAATAATTGGAATAGTAAAAGAAAATCAGGTCAAAGGTACAGAAAATATTTAAACAAAACCATACTAGGAAATTCCTCTAATGTAAAAATGGAGGCACCTAAAATGGTGCAAGAAGTAAGCACAACACCAAGTAGACTACACCTGAAGGAAAATTTCTCTTGGTACAGAATAATCAAAATAGTGAATGTATAAAACAAAGAAATTGAAAGCTGAAATTGAAAACAATCAATTAACCAATTAGCACATAAAGGCAAAGCCTAACACTTGAGTTCTGTGTGAAGTCTTGAAAAGTCAGAAAGTCATGGGCAGATCTTATACAGATTCTAAGAGACCTTTGATACCAAGCCAGGCTACTATATCCAGCAAAATTTTCAGTCACCATAGATGGATAAAATATGAAATTCGCAGATAAATCTAAATTTTAGCAATAACTGTCTACAAATATTGCCCTAAAGAAGGGACTACAGAAATAATATAACCTAAAGAGGTTTCCCACATCCTAGAAAAAAAGGGAATAAATAATTCCAGGTGAACAAATCAAAAGAATAAAAACATGCTCACCAAGACCGACACACACAACCAGTACTATTAACACAGACACCACAATAACAGCAACAACTAAATGAGAGGAATCAACAATCATTTGCCATTAATATCCCTCAATCTCAGTGATTGCAATCCACAAAAAAAAATACACACACTGATAGAATGGATGTGATAACAGAATCCGTTCATCGTCTGCATTCAAGAGAAATGCCTTTACATCAAGAATAGATATCACTTCATGTAAAAAAAACCAGAACTATATATTACAAGCAAATGTACCTAAGAATCATGCTGTTGTAGCCATTTTAATATCTGATAAAATATTCTTCAGAGCAAAATTAAATTAGAAGAAATAGGAAAGGACACTACATAGTCATCAAAGTAATACTCCATGTAAATGATATTGCAATTCTTAACATCTACTCAGTAAAATTAAGGACACTAAAGTACATAAATAAAACAATCTACATCTTAAATGACATATTGCCCCTCAAACACTGATAGTGGAAGACTCAATGTCCCTTCTCATCAGTGGACCTTCAATGCAGACAAAAATTAAGCACAAAAGTGCTGACTTGCTGATATTAAAAGCCAAATGGGCCTAAGAGGTACTTTCAGAATATTTCATTCAAACATGACCAAAAATAAAATACCTTTTTTTCAGCAGCTCATCTAAATTTCTCAAAAACTGACCACATACTCAATAGATACAAGAAAAAATGAAAAAGCACCATGCATCCACTCTGAAAACCATGCTTATATCTGGAGTCAACAACAACAGAAACAGGAGAAACTTTACAAACCCATGGAAAATAAAGGACTCACTACTGAATGAAAAATGGTTTAAGACATAACTAAGACTTTCTAAAACTGAATGAAAATGAATACAAAGCATACTAAAATTGAGTATAGGGAACAGTAAAGACAGTTCTGAGAGGAGAGTTCATAGCACTAAATGTCTACATTAAAAAAAAAAGAACAGATATCTCATATTACTATCATAGCAGCACACATGAAATCTGGAGAAAAAAAATCACAGCCAAAATTAGACAACAAGAAATAACTGAACTCAAGGCGTAAATCCATAAATAGAACAAAAATAAACATAAATCCCGGAATCAATGAAACAAGAGTTGTGTCCTTTACAAAATCAGTAAGATTGAAATACGTTTGTCCAAACTAATTAAATTTGGTGAGAAAAAATTCCCAAATTAGCAAAATTAAAAAAGAAAAGAATGACATAACTACAGATACCAAGGAAATGGAGAGAACCATAAGCACATATTTTAAATACTTTGACTCTACTTAACTTGGTCATGTAAAAGACATGGATAATTTTCTCAATGCATACCACTTACCAAGGTTAAATCAAGATCAGATAAACAATTTAAACAGACCTATATCTCCTTGTGTAATAGAAGGCATCATTTTAGCTCTTCCAACCAAAAAATAAAAAAAATAAAAAACAAAAAACCTCAGAACCATATGGTTTTAGTACAGAATTTCACAGAAGACCTAACACAAATACTGCTCAAATCATTTCACAAAATATAAACAGAGGAACATTGTCCAATTCATTGTCCAAACCAAAAGAGCACCCAACAAATAAAGTGAATTGCAAACCAATTTCTCTCATGAACATAGATGTAATTTTTTTCAATATATTAAAAGCAAAGGATCCAAGTATACATCAAAATGATCATTCACCATGATCAACTATGTTTCATCTTAAAGGTGTAGGGATGCTTAAACAGATCAATATCAGTAAATGTAATCCACCATCTAAAGAAACTGAAAGAAAAACAACCCCACAGAATCATCTCACTGAATGCAGAACATCACTTTGACAAAATTCAACACCCCTTTATGATAGAAGTACTGGAGATTAGAGATACAAGAAATATACTGCAGGATACTAAAGGGAGTTTACATCAAGCCCAGGCCAACATGAACTTAAATGAAGAGAAAATCACAGCGATTCCATGAAAATCAGGAACAAACAAGTGTAGCTAGAGTTTTCCTGCCTGGCCCACAGGATAAATCTCTCTAACCTACCAGTCCCGCAGCAGCTCAGACCCAACCAAGTAAACACACAGAGACTTATATTGCTTACAAACTGTATGGCCATGGCAGGCTTCTTGCTAACTGTTCTTATATCTTAAAATCCATTTTTATAAATCTATACCTTGCCACGTATCTCATGGCTTAACGGCGTCTTCACATGCTGCTTGTCATGGCGGCAGCTGGCAGTGTCTCTGCCTCAGCCTTCCACTTCTGAGAATTCTTCTCCTTGTCCCACCTATACTTCCTGCCTCACCACTGACCAATCAGTGTTTTATTTATTGACCAATCAGAGCAATTTGACATACAGACCATCCCACAGCACTTCCCCTTTTCTTTCTTTTTTTTTTTTTTTTTTTTTAAGAGGAAGGTTTTAACTTTTACACATCTCCAAAGCCAGCTTGGTATATTTGGGAATTTGGGTGTAGCTTCTCTTACTACTTCCTGCTGGAGGGGGGCCCTGTATCTTATGGGGACACAAAGAAAATTTTTGGATTATGTAGTAGTCCATGAGGGTGTATCGTCTGAGCCAGTTGCCTTGAAATGGTTCTGAATGTTGGATCATCTTAGCCTTGGTGTCATCGGAGACCTTTTAGGGGGTCTTGGCTGGTCAAACCTGATGTATCTTAATCTGGAACAAATCCATAGCCTCTGACTTTCTGTAGAAACAAAAGCAGAGCCTCCTTTCCAAAGCAACATATCCTTACATCCAAATTTTGAAGTCAAGGTACCTTTAAAATATACATTTTGGTATAACTCAACAGCTTTTGCAATCAAATGTTTTTCTTCAGTTATGAATTTCAGAGAGAACATAATCCAGATTCTCTGTGTGGTAGCCATCTTTATGTGGCTTATCTTTTATATTACCTTGAGCCTGGTGCTTTAAACTGCAGCATTCCAAGACTGCTGGCTCCACCCACCTCAGCTTCCTAACATGGCGATGGTACATTTACTTCCAGCTCTGGGAGCCTTCATGGGTCTATGCTTCTATCAAAGCAGCATGTAGCCCGGAAACCTCTTTTTTTTTTTTTTTGTACTAGCAAAGCCTAAATCCACAATGCAGCTTAATGTGTCACTTTCAGAGGCCCAGCTTAATGTGGTATTCGCGGAGGCCTCATTCCTGTCATATTGCAGGTCGAGCGCACATGCCAGGAACCCGCCATAATAGCTCAAACACGCAGGCTTCCACTAACTTGAAAGAGACAATTAGGAACTGTTTTTAGCTCCATTTTAGAATCTTTCTACTCAGGTTTTAGGTGGAAACTTTTGCCCCACGTTGGGTGTCATTTGTAACTAGAGTTTTCCTGCTTGGCCCACAATCAGGATAAACCTCTCTAACCCGCCAGTCAGCCTTCCACTTCCCAGAATTCTTCTCCTCCTTGTCCCGCCTATACTTCCTGCATGGCCACTGGCCAATCAATGTTTTATTTATTGACCAATCAGAGCAATTTGACATACAAACCATCCCACAGCAAACAAGGCAACTCTATGTCAAATTGGATATGATATTTTTGCTTCATCTTGCTGTATTTTAGGTTGTCATGTTTGGTTGTTTGTTTTCTCTTAGAAGCCTGTTCATTTCTGAGAGACAGAAAGGGAGTGCATTCAGAGAGGAGGAGAGGTTTGAAGGAACTGGGAGGATTAAAGGGAGGAGAAATTGTAATATGGATCTATTGTATGAGAAACAATTCTATTTTCCATAAGAGAAATATTAAAAGAAAATAAAAGAAATTTAGGACTTTGTACCTAACTCCCAGTGCCATGCTAGAATTGTTTTCTCAATTAAGTATTCAATGGTCTTGTCAGTCACAATCACTGTAACTTCACATGTTCACTTGCCCTGTGTTTTTCAGAAAACAATGTTTGTCTCAGGCTGTCCACACACTCTGGATTTTACAATCTTTACAGACCTTCACCAAAGATATTTAGTGGGGATGAATATGTTGCTTTCCCCATTTATGACTGTGAACTTCACAGTCTCTTATTGTCTTCAACTTGGACAGTTAGCGCTTTCTGTTTGAATTACCATCTACTTCAAATAGGACCTTTGCTGGTGAGGAATGAGAAATGCAGTAATTCATGGTATAGCAATAATTCAATAGGCCTTGTTTTAATACTATGTCCATTTGGCAGAATAATAGCATTTGCTTCTCACCTAGAGTCTATGACCTATTTAGCCAGAGAAATTTAGTCATGTTTGTATTTCTAGTCATGTGTTCTATACCATGATAGGGACCTTAGATCCAATCATAAAATGATTGATTACAATCATAACTTTCTGTCCATTTTTTGCCCACAGGGCAGTTGTTACTGTACCTAGCATGGTTCACAGCTGGGTGAATGTGATGACTGTATTTCTTCTATGAGATGATTCATAGATTTTCCCAGCACTATACAATCAAACCACAACAGATGCAGTTTTCAGATGAGTAACAATTTGGTTCCTCTATATTATGTAACTCAGCATGTGGTGTCTTCAACAATGGGGTCTTACCATCCAATTATGGAGGACCATGTACATTCCTGATATTTATGCTAGATAATAAATGTGAAAAATGTATGGTGTTTTACTTTCAGATTATGACACACTTGGTTTAAAATTCTTGTCCCCAATTCTATCCATTTTTCTGCAGTTATTATGATCTTTTACTTCCATACAGATGAGTCAATCTTCATCATGTTAGTCTGTGCATCCAAGTATATGTGCATAAGTTGCATTTTCTTTATTCAGTAATATCTCAATAGACATCTAAGACATTCTTTCTGTTTAAATAGTGCAAAAACCAAAAATAGATGTGAATATAGGTGTTGTGGTATGCTAATTAAGATACACAGAATTCCAAAAGTTTGCTAATGTGACATCTGTGTTTTTCAGTGGAACTGCATGTTTGTGTGGTACACATGTTTCTCCTTGTGCACTTACAAATTTATATACCTGACCATTTCTCTCTGTGTTTCCTTGTATCCCCCATCTCCCTTTCTTTCCAAATGCTTTTGTTAATTCTTTTACACCCATAAGAATATTCATCATTATCATGATTAAAACATGCCCTAAGTTGTGAACTAGAGTCACATGCCACTTTGTCAACTTTTGTATGGTTTAAGCTTTGAATTGGAGTTATTTTCATGCTGTTACAATTCTTTAGATGGTATATGTAAGCCCTTGTTAAATATGGGACATGAATAAACATAGGGTTCTTAATTGAGGTAATTAATTTTTAGGTAGATGATGGATTGGATTGTGGTCATATATATTGTATTTTCAAACATTTAATCACATTTATTATATTTGTTTAATTTTACCCCATTCATGTACCATCTCTCAAGTCCAGGTCAGTGTATCACAATAACAGCAGATTCTCTTCTACCATTATTTGTGTTCTGCAATCAAATGCAGCTCTTCAAAATCATCAGAAGGATCTTCAACTGGCTGAGCAACCTTGGTGACCCATATGGTAAATGTATTTATACCTGGTGGCTAATATTCTTCCCCAAGATGTCAAACTGTCACTTTCAACAGATATGTAGCAGAGTAGTTTTTCTTATGTTTACTGAAACTGTGTTTTACTTGGCATGTAACTGTCGATTATAGCAGAAACACATTTATTTCTTATGTTAATAGCAACATAAAACCTCATGTATCATAGGAATATATACTTGAAAATTGGAATTGTAATAGTTTGTGTGCTATATAATTGTAGATACAACCTCTTAGTAAGAATTTTAATGAATTAATAGCATAAATATTTGCTTCTGGTGGTTATAAAAAAAAAACACTTTACAGCTTGATGCTTCTTTTGATTTTTGACATATTTATACTAAAATTGGAAATGCATGCCAATTTTCAGATTTGCCAATATTCATAAATCTTTTCTTACTAATAAGAATAAATACTTGAGTATTGTTTGAAAATTGTTAATTACTGACCTACATAATCGTTAAGAATGTGCATATAATTTTCTGGCATAGATGAACAGACACAAAATTGATCATACTTTTTCTCTACAGTATATACCTTTTGGTAGAGGAGCTGGGGTGGAGGACAAAGTAAATGATGGAAAGGGAGAGGGAGTTGAGAGGGCGAATACATGGACAGACAACTAAAACTAAGGGTATTTGGGGGGTCTTATGAGTATGGTAACTTAATATACATACACCTATATATTTAGGTGAGCTAAAGGAAATTGTCATATAAAGGGGGAGTCCCAAATGGCCATCTCTTCTCAGCAAATGAAGATTCTAGAACAGCATTGGGTTATATCAAATTGAGTTCTTGGTCCAAGAGACTCCATGAAAAATACTGAAACAACCCAGACTGTTTCCAAGACAAGTTTCGTCTCCTATCCCTGATAACAAAGTCTCATTGCTGAAGAAAACACTTATGCAAATTACCGGGCATAGAGACGTCTAATTTGTGTCTATGTAGAACATTCACCCTTACTTTCTAGAATCTTTTGTACAGAAACTTACTCTACAGGCTGCAAAAAGAGAAATGTAAACAGCAAGTTTACACATACCCTTTTTTCTATGATGGTGTACTGCCTGAAAGATATGCTAGGGCAATGAAGGCACAATGCTTGTGGGAATCACCACCTTTCAAAAGATTTGACTTAAGGCCCACTTCACAATATAAAATCCATACCCAATACTGACTGGGTGTATTAAATATGATATATTATATATTATGTATCTATATACCTGTAGATATGAAAATGTGTGTGTGTGTGTGTGTGTGTGTGTGTGTGTATGTGTGTGTAGTGATCAAATAGCCCTTAGTGATATTCTATTATACTTATAGATCAGGAACCTATTCAACTCATCAGACAAGATTCCTCCTGCAGCAGACTGGAACAAATATCAAAATGATAACCCTACATTATGCAACGAGTCAGAGACATTGTAGTACTCAGCCCTAGATGGGATGTATCCATCAATTACCTCCCCTCAGAGCTCAGGTAGTCACATGAAAGAAGGAGAAAAGAGTGTAAGAGCCAGTGGGGATTGGGGAGAAAAATTAAGTCTCTATAAACACACATGATCAAAGCTCTCATTATCTGACGACTAATGAACTAGAATATATAGCACCTGAACAAGTCTGCCCTAGATCCCTTGGCTTATATTGCAGCTTCCTGTTGAGTGTTTTTATTGGATTTCTAAGTGTGAAAACTAGTGAGTCTCTGATTCCTGTGCCATCTCTTGGGCACTATTCCTTCTTTTGGTTTGTCTTCTCAAACATTGATGTGATAGTTTTTTATTAATCTCATTTTATTTCATATCATTATATGTAAATTAATGGAGGAGTAGCTGAATGAATGAATGAATTAAAGCATTTACACTAACATAAACCTTAACCACCGAACTCTTTTTATAACCTGTTGGGATGGGGAAATTCAAATTTCTCCTATGAAGTGACTGTGTGTATATCAACCACTCTAGGGTAGCCCTTATGTTCAGAAGATGCTATCAACTTGAAATGGAAACCACAATTTTTGTGTCTGTAATTTTATTTGGTTATAGTTCAATGGGTTTTTTCTTTGTTGGTGTTATATTATTTTGTTATTTGCTTTTAGGGTGTGTTCTTTTACTGAGATTCTCTTTGTTTTTGAGAATGAATTTAATTTGGTAGATAGGGAGGAGAGCATCTGAAAGAACTTTTGGGAGGGGAAGAATATGAACAAAATATATTTCAATTTAAAATTGTTTTACATTATATAAATATAAAAAGAATTAACATAACATGCAAAAATTTACTACATTACATATTTATCTATCTTCTTTCATCTGTCTGTCTTTGTCTCTCTGTCTGTCTCTGTTCCTCTCTCTCTCTCTCTCTCTCTCTCTCTCTCTCTCTCTCTCCATTATTTGTATCACATCTACCAGAATTATTGGTGACAAGTCCTTCTTTGACAATGCAATGCTGTTTGAATTCTCATGCTATAAACATTTTAAGTAAACTCACATCTTTCATGATTATACATGCAGCTCAAGCATTTCATTACCACAATGGAATTTTTCAAATCCGTTAGTACATGGACCCAAAAAGAGAGAGGGATGTCCTCCAGAAAAAACAATTGTTTGGTATTTGCTTTATCCACTTCTCTCCTAATAATGAGAATTTAAAGGATATGAAGCTTTTAAGAACAAAGAGTACTATTTGTTTCTTTGTTTTAGAGAGATTTCTCACCATCATGTCATATAGCAAATAGTAGTAGGTCTGGTAAGTAGTTTAATGAGAACTTATAATGTACACTACTTACAAAAGTTGAGGATGAGGATATAGAAACTATATTGTATTACTACAGATTCTTTAAAGTAAGAAAACATAGCAAATGAGAACATATATGTGTATATCTATGAGATTTATGTGATAGGTTTCTGTAGTGTGTTCCAGGCAGGTCAGCAATGGATATCTCATACTGGAGTGACTGAAAATCCAGTCATTCAGTTCAGGAGGCTGGATGTCTCAGCAGTCCAAAGGTGGTGTTGGAGTCTTTGAAGATTCTCAAGGAGATGCTTATTGCCATTCTGTGTTGAAATTATAAAATATTTGGTACAAATATCAGTAAACTAATTCCAAAGCAGCAGTAGAGTTTGATGTGGAACAAAAGTGAGGGCA
Source organism: Peromyscus aztecus (assembly GCA_902168405.1). Classification (NCBI taxonomy): domain Eukaryota; kingdom Metazoa; phylum Chordata; class Mammalia; order Rodentia; family Cricetidae; genus Peromyscus; species Peromyscus aztecus. The sequence goes on from CABHPQ010146408.1 coordinate 15,900, forward strand.
TGTCTCTGAAAATGGAAGGTTTATTGTCCTATGCCATTTGTCTCGTCTATTAGCAGAAGTTGAAGCCAACTTTTATGGTAGGTCTTCCTACTCCCAGTAATCTCATGAAGAACATATGTTCCAGGCATTCCTAACAGTTTTGTATATTATTCAATATGCAGTCCAGTAGTAAACAGAGCCTAACCATCAAAAGCCCATTCTTTATCAACATGACACACAATCCAATCTTTTTCTGGCATGCTTAATTCCTTATGAAAACAATAACTAGGTCACATATTCCAACTAATATGATACTACAATCTCACATAAAACATCAAATGAATCATTATACATTTTAAAATAGATGGTGATTCCCCTTGAGAAATACCTAATCTTTTTCTCATAACATTAGTAACCATGAATACATAAATCAATTTTATGACTTATGAGAAATAATGAATTAAATCACAAATACTGAAATATATGCATGTTTATACACAAAAAGTTCTTCATAGCAAAATATGTCTTAATTTCTGCAACTGTTCATGTGGTTTTATCTAGTATTAATATACTTATTCTTCTCCCACTCATTATTTATTTCTCCCCACAATAACCAAGCTACTAAGGATGTCTTAATTATTTTCTTGTGGTGTGAAATCCAACTTCATTCTGAAAGTCATGGGCTCTGTATCATCCTTCATGGATTGGTTTTACATTCAGTTTCCCGCTGGCATTAATTCCAGGACATGGTAACACAGACCATACTCCTAAGGGATTGACTGTAAGCCAGACATTATCTTCCATTCCTTCATTATAGAAAAACAACTGAAAATTTCCTCAGTAGTGTAGAACAGTCACTTTTCCTAGTATTGTTAATCCTATAGTACCCTGCTCACATAAGGACATTGAAATCTCAAATTGACGGTGGTGAGGTAAAAGGTTCTAATCTGAAGAAATATTTGTGGTGTCTCCGGGCAGTAGTACTATAGCTCCTAAAACCACATTTCTAGGACAGCAAACCATAAAGTCATGGCAACAATAAGCATTATTTTCTGGATCACTAGAGGTGATATTGCGTGGAAATATTCCAATTTCCACACCGTAATTCCTTGATCCGTAAATGATGGCTAAGAAAGAAAGCACACAATAGACTGGAGGCTGAATAAATCATATACCACCTCCTGGGGAGCACTGTCACAGCCCTCTCTGCAAACAACACATGAGTGGTAATCTATTTGGAGAAGCCATTTCACTAATACCAGCTGGCTAATAAAAGAAGGTGGAGGCCATATTAAGTTTCTTGGTAGGAAATAATGCTCTATTGATGTCCCAGTTTCTCCTCTGAAATTGTTGCCTGGTTACAGGAGATGACTGGCACTGGCTCCATAGTCTCTATTGCTAAGAGTATTAGTTAGGGATACCCTCAATGATTACTGAGAGTTTCCATTGCTCTAGGTTCTAGATCATCACAGAGATGCCCCAGATTCCAGTTGTCTCTCCCAGTACTCTCCTGCAGGGGGCAGAACTAATCCATTTACATATGTGTTACAGTTGTATAGCTTAGTCTTCTTGTGGGACTACTAACAGTGAGATGAGGGTCTGTCTCTGACTCTGATGCCTGATTTTGAGACCCATTTTTCCTACTGGATTGCCTCCTCTATCCTTAATAGAAGAAGAGTTGCACAGTCTTACTTCAACTTTATATACCATGGCTGGCTGATATCCATGGGAGGCCCACATGTATCTGAGGAGAAACAGGGGAGGAGTACTGGAAGGGTGTGTTGAGGGAGTGGGAGGAGCAAAGGAACTGGGAAGAGAAGAGGGAGGGGAAGCTGATTGAGTTTTAAAATTAAAAAAAAGAAGTAAACACACCCACAAAGAAATAATCTGTGTGGAGTACCATGAGGGTACATAAATTAATATAATAGACATTAGTTTTGACATGTGCATTATGTCCAGACAGACAAATCCATCAAAAGAATAAGTATCTAATTCATTAAGGTGAAAGTATTTTGCTTTCTTCTTTTTAATTTTCCAAATTTTATTGAAAATATATTCTTTTTTTATTTTATATAAGAGATTTTCTAGCCTTTTTACATACCAGCCAAGGATTTCCCTGTCATCTCTCCTCCCATGCCCCAACCTTTCCAACAAATCCACCCCCCATTTCCCAACTGCTCCAGGGCAAGGTCTCCCCTGGGGAGTCAGCTCGGCCTGGTAGACTCAGCTGAGGCAAGTCCAGTCCCCTCGTCCCTACACCAAGGCTGTGCAAAGTGTCTCAGCATAGGTCCTAGGTTCCAAAAAGCCAGCTCATGCACCAAGGACAGGTCCCAGTTCCTCTGCCGGGGGCCTCCTAAACAGTTCAAGCTAATCAACTGTCTCTCTTATTCAGAGGGCCTGGTCCAGTTCCATAGGGGCTCCTCAGCTATTATTGGTTCACAGTTCATGTGTTTCCACTAGTTTGGCTATTTGTCCATGTGCTTTTAACAATCTTCATCTCAATATCTCTTGCTCATATAATTCCTCATCTTTCTGGTCGATTGGAATCCTGGAGCTCCACCTGGGGATTGGCTGTAGATCTCTGCATCTGCTTCCATCAATTACAGGATGAGAGTTCTATCATGACAGTTAAGGTTTTTGGCCATCCGATCACCAGAGTAGGTCAGCTTAGGCACCCTCTCAACCATTGCCAGTAGTTTATACTGGAGTCATCTTTGTGGAATTCTGGGGCCTCTCTAGCACTCTGCTTCTTCCTATTCCTGTGGAGTCTTCATTTATCATGGTCTCTTTCCTTGTTCTCCCACTCTGTTCCTGATCCAGCTGGGATCTTCTGCTCCCCTAAGCTCTCTTTCCCCCAACACCTGATCTCCATTCCCCCACCCCCCAGTTTACTCATGTAGATGATCTCATCCATTTCTCTGTTTCTGGGTGATCCCTGTGTCTTTCTTGGGGTCTTCTTTACCAGGTAACCTCCATGGAGTTGTCAGTTGTAGTCTGGTTATCCTTTGCTTTACATCTAGTATCCACTTATGAGTGAGTACATACCAAGTTTGTGTTTCTGAGTCTGGGTTACCTCACTCAGGATGATATTTTCTAGTTCCATCCATTGGTCTGCAAACCTTATGGTGTCATTGTTTTTCTCTTCTGAGTAGTACTCCATTGTGTATATGTACCACATTTTATTTATCCATTCTTCAGTTGAAGGGCATTTAGATTGTTTCCAGGTTCTGGATATTACAAATAATGCTGCTATGAACATAGTTAAGCATGTGTCCTTGTGGTATGATTGAGTATTCCTTGGGTATATGCCCAAGAATGGTATAGGTGGGCCTTGAGGGAGATTGATTCTCAATTTTCTAAGAAGGTGCCATAGGAATTTTCAAAGTGGCTGTACAAGTTTGCATGAGCCCCAACAGTGTAGGGATGTTCCCCTTGCTCCACAACCTCTCCAACGTAAGCTGTCTTCAGTGTTTTTGATCTTAGCTATTTTGATGGGTGTAAGATGGTATCTCAGAGTCATTTTGATTTGCATTCCCTGATGACTAAGGAAGTTGAGCAATTCCTTAAATGTCTTTTAGCCATTTGGGCTTTGTTGAGAATTCTCTGTTAAGCTCTATAGCCCTTTCTTTTTAATTGGACTGTTGGGTATTTAGATCTCTAGTTTCTTGAGTTCTTCATATGTTCTGGATATCAGCCCTCTTTCAGATGTACAGTTGGTGAAAATTTTTACCCATTCTGAAGACTGTCGTTTTGTCTTATTGACCATATCCTCTGCTCTACAAAAGCCTCTCAGTATCAAGCGGTCCCATTTATTAATTTTTTCTCTCAATGTCTGTGATACTGGTGTTATATTTAGGAAGTGATCTCTGGTGACAATGAGTTCAAGACTACTTCCTACTTTCTCTTCTATCAGGTTCAGAGTAACTAGATTTATATTGAGTTCTTCGATCCACTTGGACTTAAGTTTTGTGCATGGTGACAGATATGGATCTATTTATAATCTTCTACATGTAGACATCCAGTTATGCCAGCAACATTTGTTGAAGATGCTTTCTTTTTTCCATTGTAGAGTTTTGTCTTCTTTGTCAAAAATCGTATGTTCATACTTGTGTGGATAAATGTCAGGGTCTTCAGTTCAGTTCCATTGGTCCACATGTCTGTTTTTATGCCAGTACCAGGCTGTTTTTATTATTGTTTCTCTAGTAGAACTTGAAGTCAGGGATCATGATGCCTCCAGAAGTTGTTTTATTATATAGGATTCATTTGGCTATCCTAGGTTTTTTTGTTTTTCCATATGAAGTTGAGTATTGTTCTTTCCACTTCT
>CABHPQ010146408.1:20602-41049 GCA_902168405.1 Peromyscus aztecus
TGAAGAATTGTGTTGGGATTTTGAAAGGGATTGCATTGAATCTGTATATTGCTTTTGGTAATATTGCCATTTTTTCTATGTTAATCCTACCTATCCATGAGCATGGGAGATCTTTCCATTTTCTGACATCTTCTTCAATTTCTTTCTTCAGGGACTTAAAAGTTCTTGTCATACAGGCCCTTTGCTTGCTTAGTTAGATTTACCCTAGTGTATTTTATATCATTTATGGCTATTGTAAAGGCTGATGTTTCTCTGATTTCTTTCTCAGCCCATTTGTCATTTGTATATACACGGGCTACTGATGTTTTTGAGTTAATCTTGTATCCTGCCACATTACTGAAGTTGTTTGTAAGCTGTATGAGTTCCTTGGTCGAATTCTTGGGGTCACTTATATATACTATCATGTCATCAGCAAATAATGAAAGCTTGATTTATTCCTTTCCAATTTGTATCCCCTTGATCTACTTATGTTGTCTTATTGCTCTGGCTAACTTCAAGTACTATATTGAATAAGTATGGGGAGAGTGGACAGCCTTGCCTTGTTCCTGATTTTAGTGGAATTGCTTTGAGTTTCTCTCCCTTTACTTTGATGTTGGCTGTTGGCTTTCTGTAAATTGCTTTAATATGTTTAAGTATGTTCCTTGTATTCCTGATCTCTACAAGACCTTTATCATGCAGGGGTTTTGGATTTTGTCAAGTGTCTTTTCAGCATCTAGTGTGATGGTCATGTGTTTTTTTTTCTTTCAGTTTGTTTATATGGTGCATTACATTGACAGAATTTTATATTTTGAACCACCCTTGCATCTCTGGGATAAAGCCTACTTAAGCATGGTCATAAATGTTTTGCTGTGTTCTTGGAGTCAGTTTGCCAATATTTTATTGAGTATTTTTGCATCAATGTTCATGAGGGAGATTGGTCTTTAGTTATCTCTCTTTGTTGCATCTTTGCATCACCCAGAAGGAATAGATGCTAGGAAAAAATCAAATTGAGAGCTGAAATCAATAAAATAGAAACAAAGAGAATAATACAAAGAATCAATGAAACAAAGAGTTGGTTCTCTGAGAAAATCAACAACATAGACAAGTTCTTATCCAAACTAACCAAAAGGCAGAGAGAGAGCATCCAAATTAGTGAATCAGAAATGAAAAGGGAGACATAACAACTAATGTTGAGGAAATCCAGAGAATCATCAGGTCATACTTCAAAAACCTGTACTACACAAAACTGGAAAATCTAAAAGAAATGGTCAATTATCTGGACAGTTACCACATACCTAAGTTAAATCAAGACCAGATAAACTATTTAAATATACCAATACCCCCTAAGGAAATAGAAACAGTCAGTAAAAGTCTCCCAACAAAAAAAGCCCAGGACCAGATGGTTTCAATGCAGAATTCTAACAGATCTTCAAAGAAGAGATAACACCAATACTCTTTAAATTTTCCCCATAATAGAAATAGAAGTAACATAACCAAACTCCTTCTATGAGGCTATAATTATCCTGATTCCCAAGCCAAACAAAGATGCAACTAAGAAAGAGAACTACAGATCAATCTCCCTCATGAACATTGATGCAATAATACTCAATAAAATATTGGCAAACTGACTCCAAGAACACATCAAAACAATTATCCACCATGATCAAGTAGGCTTTGTCTGAGGAATGCATGGGTAGTTCAACATATGAATCTCCATCAATTTAATACACCATATAAACAAACTCAAAGAAAAAAACCACATGATCATCTCACTAGATGCTGAAAAGGCCTTTGACAAAATCCAATACCCCTTCATGATAAAGTTCTTGGAAAGATCAGAAATACAGGGAACATAATAAAGACAATTTACAGCAAGCCAACAGCCAACATCAAAGTAAATGGAGAGAAACTCAAAGCAATTCCACTAAAATCAGAAAAACATATTCTTTTCTCATATTCTGATCACAATTTTCCATCCCTCAGCTAATTCCAGTTCCACCCAATCTTCCCTCATATTAACATTCACTTGATAACTTTCTCTCATTAGAAAAGAATGAGCTTCTACGATGTAACAGAAAACATAAAGTAAAATAAAATGAGCTAAACCAAAACCCAGCACATCTTAGGACCTAAGTGATAAAGTCCATAGAGTGTTTTGCCTAAGTAGCACATCCCTTACAGGACAGCATACAGCATACACATATTCTGTTTGGTTATCTCAGTTCTTCATTCTATGTTCTTAATACAAAAGTGATATATATATATTTATATATATATATATATGCATAAGTGATGGAGGGATTTCCTATTTTCTCTGCCAACTGAATTATTTCAGATGTTTCAGTCTTCCTTCTACTTCACGTGACTAAGAAAGAAATAATGGTTATCAATCTTCAGACTAGAGTCTGTGGCTTTTTCTTCACTCCATTCTTTCATATTTTCCTCAAGGAGCTTGTATACGGGTTGCAGCATCCATTCATTAATATAACATAATATAAAGTACTTTCACTGAGTTACCTTATGCTGTTTACTAGGAAATAGAGCCCTCCTCATCAGAGCTTCATTTGGTTAGAAGATGAAGGATTCATTTAGAGGGTTTTAAATCATTATGCTTTATACAGAAAAGCGAAGGATTTCCCATCAAACTCATATTCTCATAACAGGGTAAGTAGCTGGTTAACCCACTAGGTATGAATTAGAACAACTTATCTCCTCAAGGGTTTACTGAGGGTTAACTAGGACAGTAGCTCAAAGTCCCAAATCTGAACAGGAAACTTCATTTATCAATTCATTGGCCCATTTGGAACTGAATAATTAGCAGGACCATTAATTATCTCAAATTCAGAAATTAATGGATTATATTGGGTGTGCACATTATATTGATCTGCATATTTGGATGTATCATAGAAGGAATAAAACTCTGAGACACAGACACTAAGCAACGTAGAAACTACTGATTTCCTTTGGTTTACTAAATCATAATGTCTCAATCATTCTGCTTGGTTTTGTCCAGCATGGTAGTTTGGCCCCTTCTCTTTTCCACTACACTTGAAATGTCATCCTCTGATGTAGATTGTTTACAACAACCTCAGGTGTCTTCATATGAAAAGTTTCTTGCTTCATTCTTGAGGTCAAATTAGCCAAAGAGGACTTCATCCCTGCTTGTTGTTTTAGCTGAAACCATGGTGCCTGTGGGTACAGAAGAAAATGTATAAACATATTTTCCAGCTTGTTTTTCTCCTGAATATGGGACCCCAGATGCAGAGCCCAAGGGCTGAAAGAGTTCCAGAATTCCCAATGGCAATAGAGGGGGTATAAGAAAGTGCTCAGTGTGTGACAGCTCTCTGGGTTACTGTGACAGCCTCACTCATCAACAAAGTTAGAAGTGCATATGATCACAAACACTGGAGCTAAAGTGAAAACCTGCTGGACACTGAGAGATCTGGATCCACCAGGCTTATGTCTGAGCAGACACGTGTGATAATAGGATGTTTTCTTTTGTTTACTATTATCAGGACCTTGTCTAATCACAGTTATGTATTTGCCTACAGTTTCTCTGAGTGTTATGTCAGAATCAAAGAAGATTTTCACCATGAAGGAGATGTGGTCTTTGGTGTATTTTTCCCAGTTCATACTATCTACACAGGCAACAAAGTTCCACATCCTTATCTGCCATACTATTTCACCGACGTTCACATACAGTAAGTGTTGTGATTCATTTGTCCTGTTTCAGATTTCATATTACATATGACCCAGGTGATATATGTATTCAAACCTCCAAACTTCCATTTTTTATAAAGAAAAACCCTCCTCCAATCAAAAATTTCTTATTTAATGCATGTTACTCTTCTTTTATTTTTTCTCAAAGATGATAAAATAAGTTTTCTTGTTTGTTAATTGATTATTGTTTCCAAATATGATTACAAAATTGTAATCCTGTGATCTTACTTGGTCATGCCTTTACAGTCACATGTTTTTCATGTTATGTTTTCAGAGGAAAGATGGTTTTATCACAGTTTGACCTGCCTCTTCAGGGCAGGGTAGAAGTCAAGATGTACTCCTGTGAAAAGAGGTGATGGCCCCAAAAGCTGTTACTACAGAGGGATGTGATGGTAGAGTCACAAGAAGCCACTGACTTAGGAGCAAAAGTGTCATACTTATATGTTGGGAATGGTTCTTTGTGTTTAGACATCTCTGTCTTCAAGGTTCTTTTAATTAAATCAATTATTTGCTAACCTTTTACTCTCAGATACTTTTGCTCCTTTACCTGTTTGTTCCATGCATCTTAAATAAGTTTTTCAATCTCATTTTCATAGGTGTGTTCATAAGAAACATTGCCTTGATCATGGTCACATGGGGCTTGTTTTATATTAAGTCAGAAACAATATCAAATAAGTTTGTGGTAGGAAAATACTTTTGTACTACAAAAGATTAATATGTGTACCTTTCCCCCTTTCCTTTTCTCCCTCATAACTTACCATTGTATAACAACTGTTGTAAATTTTGTCATATAAATTAGGGTACAAGAAGTATATATCTCAGAACTAACATCATTTTGTAGGACTTCTTATTACACCCTTTATTATGATATGAGAGTACATATATACACTCAAGGAGGAAATGTATCCTCCCTCTGATGCTCCATCTCTGGTCTCTATTCAATTGTTTCTGAATTTTTACATGCCTAGAAATATTCATCTTAGTGATCAACAGTGCAAAACATATATGCTGTGCACAGAAATTTGCTGCACTAAATGGTTTTTTGTGTGTTCTAAATTAATAAAAGGGTTTTAGTTTAAGACTATCATAATTGTTCAGAAAATATGATATATGAACATTAAAATTTTATACCAACTTCCATATTAATGTAATTGATCTTTGAGGGACAATATGACTTAGTCTATTGGAATGCACATGTTACAGACTTTGCAAAGCATTTTTATCACATTTTTTCCATGCATACTCATGCCTCAGGTCTCATATGCTGGTGAGAGATGATTTGTGAAAGGATAACTTCACCTCCTAGCATGTGTGTGTTGAGATCAAACTCATACCATACTCAGTGAAAATATTTTGCCCTGGGTGAACCATATTTTCTCCCATTTGGCAAATCCTGTTATACATCACAACTGGTATCCTTCTAAATTAAAATTGGTATTATCTCTAGAAATGTATGAGATGAAGAACTTGTCCCTCCCATTTACTTAAAAATGTGGTTGACTTGATATGTCAAACTAGTTTTCCCCAAATCTACAAATATCTCTTATGTTTATGATATGATATAAATTCATGTATCATATGAATTTTATCTTTCACAATTTAGATGTTAAGAGTTTTTCTCTTCTATTAAAAATATAAGCCTTTTTATGTGAAGTTTCCCACATCATATTCCAAAAATATTTTCTTGCAGCTTATTCTAAAATATTTTGCAGTGGGATGCTTGTTTTAAATTGTTTTATTACTTAACTTATTTTTGAAATTATAATATAGTTGGAGCATTTCTCTTTTCCTTCCTTACCTCAAAACCTTCCCAGATAACTCTACTTCTTCCCTTTCAAATTCATGGGCTATCTAAAAAGTTGTTGTTACATGGACATATGTTTCTACACACACACACACACACACACACACACACACACACACACACACACACACATATACACACAAGCAGGTCAGAAGATATAAAGCTACACATTTGTATATTTTTGAGGGCGACTATTTGATATTTGATATTCAATTGGGTTGCTTTTCCCTATAGAAGAATATTTCTCTGACTCTTAAAATTCCTTGGTTGCGTATAGTTCTTTGTTTACAATTAAGAAATCATGGTCTTTCTCACAGCCACTTTGGTATGTCTAATACTCTCCTCATCATTCATATCATGTTTAGGCAATTTTTTTCATGAAACATTCAGGATAACACATTAATTATAAAATACCACAATTTTTGAACAAATTCTGTAACTTAGACTGACAAAGATTTATCAACATTGCTTTTTTATAACAGGAATGACCAGTTTTATTATCTTTTTAGGACAAATAGTTAAGTGCAATACTACATACATATAAATATATGTACATTTTATTTTTCAGAATTGAAAAACAAGCAATAAAGAGATATAACTATCAATTTTCTGAAACATAGCTCAGACAAAGTCATCTTGCATGTTTTTCCTTATATGTCCTCCTTCTGTGTATTAGCAGTGAAAATGGCTCTGCTCCTAAGTCTGTCATGATTCTTTCCATGAATTGAAGCTTTGTGGTCTTTTCTCTTCATATGGGCAGAGTGATCTGTGAATGTTCTCTACATCCTTTCATGAACGTGTATGTGTACTGCATTAATTTATTTTAAAAACCCATCTTTAGTGTTTGTTCTGGTTCAGCCACTGTGCTTTGTTCATCCTCAGTATGTACTTTCTAATAGCACTGAGATCTCACTTGCAAGCCTACTTTTTCTTAGCGTGTTTCACAAAGAATGTGTAATCTGTCCTGATATGTTACAACACAGCCAAAAACATACATACAGGCAGCTAATCAGATGAACACCAACCCACCTGTTGTAAGAATGTTTTTGGGGTCTCATAGAAGTGAGCACTAATTGATGTCAGAGTTACCACTGTGATGATCCTTTTCATACTTATCTCAAAGTGCCACTTCCAGAAATGCATGTGTCTATCTAACACTGCATTCACATATTCAGTAACAATTCAGACCATTTTAGGTTGATTTTGTCTGATGGGTTTAATAAAATATTAAGTTGTCCAGTGTTACTCTTATATCTAATGTAATTGAATAAAAAAAATAATGACTTCTCTGATGTCCAATGGAAATTCTGTGATTCATGGACAGTAATTCCTATACCACATTCTAAGATTTCTAAGACTTCCAATATGTCCATCTTTCATTTACAGTTATCATCCATTGACAATATTGTACATCATGAGTTACTAAATTATAATTCTGTAGTGTTAGAATCTTGTATTTTTATTTCCTGCCATTTTTGCTAACTTATTTTATTTATTATTTTAATTAAGAAATTTTTTTCATTCCTTTCACACACCAATAAATGATCCCCCTCTTCCCTCCTGCTCCCCCCGCCCGGTGTCCCACCAACCCACCCCCTTCACTCCCCACAAGATGGCAAGGCCTCCCATGGGGAGCCATTACAAAAGAGGCAAGTTTAAGCCCTTCCCCTGCCTCAATGCTGCACGAGGTGTCCCATCATAGGTAGTGGGCTCCAAAAAGCCCCCTCATGCACCAGGGATGGATTCTGATTCTACTGGCAGAAGGCCCGCCAACAGATCAAGCTACACAATTGTCTCACCATGCAGAGGTCTTAGTCCACCCATGCAGGCTTCAGAGCCATTGATCCAATTTTTATGAGTTCCCACTAGTTATGTTTGATCATCTCTGTAGGTTTCCCCATCATGATCCTGAAGCACCTGCTCATACAATCCCTGCTCTCTCTCTTTCTGACTGGACCACATGAACCTCTGCCTGGTGTTTGGCTGTGGATCTCTGCATCTGCCTCCATTGGAGAAAAACTCTCTGATGACAGTTAGGGTACTCACAGATCTGATCACTGGGGCAAGCCAGTTCAGTTCAGGCACCCTCTCCACTATTTCTAGTAGTCTAATCTGCGGTCATCCTTGGGGATTCCTGGCAACTTCCCTAGAACCAGGTTTCTGTCTATCCCTATGATATCTCCCTCTATCATGATATCTCTGTCATTGCTTTCTCACTCCATCCCTGTTCCACCTTGACCATCCGATTCCCTTATGTTCTCAACCCCCACCCCTTACCCACCATTGCCCACCTCTCACCCCCAGTTCACTCATGGAATTCTCATCTCTTTCCCCTTTCCAGGTGATCCATGAGACCTTCTTTGGGTCTTCATTGTTAGCTAGCTTCTCTGGAGTTGTGGGTTATAGTCTGGTTATCCTTTGCTTTATTTCTAGTATCCACTGATGAGTGGGGTATATGCCATGCTTGTTTTTTTTGAATCTGGGTAACATCACTGAGAATGATAATTTCTAGTTTCATCCATTTGTCAGCACATTTCATGATGTCATTGTTTTTCTCTGCTCCATTATGTATATGTACCACATTTTCTTAATCCATTCTTCAGTTGAGGGGCATCTAGGTTGTCTCCAGGTTCTGGCTATTATGAAGAATGCTGCTATGAAAATAGTTGAGCATGTGTCTCTGTCTTTGATTGAGCATTCCTTGGGTATATGCCCAAGAGTGGTATAGGTGGGTCTTGAGGAAGATTGACTCCCAATTGTCTGAGAAGCCACCACACTGATTTCCAAAGTGTGGTACAAGTTTGAACTCCCACCAAAGTGGAAGAGTTTCCCCTTGCTCCACACCCTCTCTACCATAAGCTGTCTTCAGTGCTTTTGATCTTAGCCATTCTAACAGGTGCAAGATGGTATCTCAGAGTTATTTTGATTAGCATCTCCCTGATGACTAAGGATGCTGAGTAATTCCTTAAATGTCTTTGGCCATTTGTAGTTTGTCCTATAAGAATTCTCTGTTTAGCTCTACAGCCCATTTTTTAATTGGATTGTTCATTATTTTGATGTCTAGTTTCTTGAATTCTTTATATATTTTGGAGATCAGCCTTCTGTAAGATGTGGGTTTGGTGGGTTCCCATTCTGTAGTCTGTCATTTTGTCTTATTTACTGGGTTCTTTTCCTTATAGAAGCTTCTCGTTTCAGGAGGTCCCATTAATTAATTGTTGCTCTGTGTCTTTGCTTACTGGTGTTATATATAGGAAGTGGACTCCTGTGCCAATGGATTCTAGACTACTTCCTACTTTCTCTTCTATCAGATGCAGTGTAACTGGTTTTTAGATTGAGGTCTTGGTCTACTTGGACTTGAGTTTTATGCATGGCAATAGATATGGATCTATTTACAATCTTCTACATGTTGATCTCCAATTATGCCAGCACCATTTATTGAAGATTCTTTCTTGTTTTCATTGTAGAGTTTTGGCTTCTTTGTCAAAAATCATGTGTTTATTGGTGTGTGAGTTAATGTCAGTGTCTTAAATTCCATTCCATTGTTCCGCAAGTTGGTTTTTATGCCAATTCCAAACTGTTTTTATTAATATACCTCTACAGTAGAGCGATGTTAGGGATGGTGATGCCTCCAGAGGTGGTTTTGTTGTACAGGATTCTTTTAGCTATCCTGTGTTTTCTGTTTTACCTAATGAAGTTGAGTATTGTTCTTTTCAGGTCTGTGAAGAATTGTACTGGGATGTTGATGGGAATTGCACTGAATCTGTAGATTGCTTTTCGTGAGATTGTCAATTTTACTATGTTAATCCTACTTGTCCATGAGCACGGGGGATCTTTCCATTTTCTGATATCTTCTTCAATTTCTTTCTTCAGAGACTTAACGTTCTTGTCAGGCAGGTCTTTCACTTGCTCAGTTAGAGTTACCCCAGGGTTTTTTTATATTATTTGTGGCTATTTTAAAGGGTGATATTTCTCTGATTTCTTTCTCAGCCAAATTATCATTTGTATATAGGAGAGCTACTGATTTTTTTTGTTAATCTTGTATACTGCCACATTACAGAAGGTGTTTATCAGCTGTAGGAGATCCCTGGTATAATATTTGGGGTCACTTATGTATACAAGCATATTATATTTCAAATAGTGAAAGTTTGACTTCTTCCTTTCTAATTTTTACCCAATTGATCTCCTTTTGTTGTCTTATTTCTCTAGCACGAACTTCAAGTACTATATTGAATAAATATGGCGAGAGCAGACAGCCTTGTCTTGTTCCTAATTTTAGTAGAATTGCTTTGAGTTTCTCTCCATTTAATTTGATGTTGGCTGTTGGCTTGTTGTAAATTGTTTTTATTATGTTTAGATATGTTCCTTGTTTTCCTGATCTCTCCAAGACCTTTCTCATGAAGGGGTGTTGGATTCTGTCAAAGGCCTTTTCAGCTTGTAATGAAATAATCATGTGTTTTTTTTCTTTCAGTTTGTTTATATGACATATTACATTGACAGACTTTTTTTTGAATTTATTTTATTTTATTTTACAATATAATTCAACTTTACATATCAGCCATAGATTCCCCCTTTCTCCCTCCTCCGGTCCCACTCCCCTCCACCGGCCCACCCCCCATTTCCATTTCTCCTCCAGGGCAAAGACTCCCCCGAGCATTGAGATCAACCTGGTGGGCTCAATCCAGGCAGGTCTAGTCCCCTCCTCCCAGGCTGAGCCAAGCGTCTCTGCTAAGTCCCAGGTTTCAAATACAGCCAATTCATGCACTGAGCACAGGACCCAGTCCAACTGCCTGGATGCCTCCCAGACAGGTCAAGCCAATCAACTGTCTCACCCATTCAGAAGGCCTAATCCAGTCGGGGGGCCCCTCAGCCATTGGTTCACAGTTCATGTGTTTCCATTCATTTGGGCACTCGTCCCTGTATTCCATCCATCCCTGGTCCCAACAACTATGCTCACATAAACCTTCCTCCTTCTCGCCAATTGGACTCCCGGAGCTCCACCAGGGGCCTGACCGTGGATATCTGCATCCAGTTCCCTCAGTCACTGGATGGGGTTTCTAGCACGACAATTAGGGTGTTTGACCATCCTATCACCAGGGTAGGTCAGTTCGGGCTATTTCTCGACTATTGCCAGCAGTCTATTGTGGGGGCATCTTTGTGGATTTCTGTGCGCCTCTCTAGCACTTTGCTTCTTCCTATTCTCATACCACAGTTTATTTATCCATTCTTCAGTTGAAGGGCATCTAGGTTGTTTCCAGGTTCTGGCTATTACAAATAATGCTGATATGAACATAGCTGAGCAAGTGCCCTTGTGGTATGATTGAGCATTCCTTGGGTATATGCCCAAGAGTGGTATAGCTGGATCTTGGGGGAGATTGATTCCCAATTTTCTAAGAAAGCACCATATTGATTTCCACAGTGACTGTACAAGCTTGCATTCCCACCAGCAGTGGAGGAGAGTTCCCCTAGCTCCACATCCTCTCCAGTACAAGGTGTCCTCAGTGTTTTTGATCTTAGCCATTCTGACTGGCGTAAGGTGATATCTCAGAGTTGTTTTGATTTGCATTTCCCTAAAGATTAGGGATGTTGAGCAATTCCTTAAATGTCTTTCAGCCATTTGTGTTTCCTCTGCTGAGAATTCTCTGTTTAGTTCTATAGCCCATTTCTTAATTGGACTCTTGGGCATTTTGATGTCTAATTTCTTGAGTTCCTTATATATTCTGGATATCAGTCCTCTGTCAGCTGTGGGGTTGGTGAAGATCTTTTCCCATTCTGTGGACTGTTGCTTTGCCTTGTTGACCGTATCCTTTGCTCTACAAAAGCTTTTCAGTTTCAAGAGGTCCCATTGATTGATTGTTTCTCTCAGTGTCTGAGCTACTGGTGTTATATTTAGGAAGTGATCTCCTATGCCAATGCATTCAAGACTACTTCCTACTTTCTCTTCTAGCAGGTTCAGAGTAGCTGGATTTATGTTGAGGTCTTTGATCCACTTGGACTTAAGTTTTGTGCATGGTGATAGATATGGATCTATTTGCAGCCTTCTGCACGTTGATATCCAGTTATGCCAGCATCATTTATTGAAGATGCTTTCTTTTTTCCATTGTACGCTTTTGGCTTCGTTGTCAAAAATTATATGTTCATAGGTGTGCGGATTAATGTCAGGGTCTTCAATTTGATTCCATTGGTCCACAAGTCGGTTTTTATCCCAGTACCAAGCTGCTTTTATTACTGTGGCTCTATAGTAGAGATTGAAGTCAGGGATCGTGATGCCTCCAGAGGTTGTTTTATTGTACAAGATTCTTTTGGCTATCCTGGGTTTTTTGTTTTTCCGTATGAAGTTGAGTATTATTCTTTCCAGGTCTGTGAAGAATTGTGTTGGTATTTTGATGGGGATTGCATTGAATCTGTAGATAGCTTTTGGTAAAATTGCCATTTTTACTATGTTAATCCTACTTGTCCATGAGCACGGGGGATCTTTCCATTTTCTGACATCTTCTTCAATTTCTTTTTTCAGGGACTTGAAGTTCTTGTCATATAGGTCCTTCACTTGCTTGGTTAGTGTTACCCCAAGGTATTTTATGTCATTTGTGGCTATTGTAAAGGGTGATGTATCTCTGATTTCCTTCTCAGCCTGTTTGTCAGTTGTATATAGGAGGGCTACTGATTTTTTTTAGTTGATCTTGAATCCTGCTATGTTGCTGAAGGTGTTTATAAGCTGTATCAGTTCCTTGGTTGAATCTTTGGGGTCACTCAAGTATACTATCATGTCATCTGCAAATAGGGAAAGCTTGACTTCTTCTTTCCAATTTGTATCCCCTTAATCTCCTTATGCTGTCTTATTGCTCTGGCTAGAACTTCAAGTACTATATTGAATAAGTATGGGGAGAGGGGACAGCCTTGTCTTGTTCCTGATTTTAGTGGAATTGCTTTGAGTTTCTCTCCATTTAATTTGATGTGGGCTGTTGGCTTGCTGTAAATTGCCTTTGTTATGTTGAGGTATGTTCCCTGTATTCCTGATCGCTCCAAGACCTTTATCATGAAGGGGTGTTGGATTTTGTCAAATGCCTTTTCTGCATCTAGTGAGATGATCATGTGGTTTTTTTCTTTCAGTTTGTTTATATGGTGTGTTACATTGACAGACTTTCATATGTTGAACCACCCTTGCATCCCTGGGATGAAGCCTACTTGATCATGGTGGATAATTGTTTTGATGTGTTCTTGGAGTCTGTTTGCCAGTATTTTATTGAGTATTTTTGCATCAATGTTCATGAGGGAGATCGGTCTGTAGTTCTCTTTCTTTGTTGTATCCTTGTTTGGTTTAGGAATCAGGGTAATTGTAGCCTCATAGAAGGAGTTTGGTAATGTTCCTTCTGTTTCTACTGTGTGGAACAATTTAGAGAGTTTTGGTATTAATTCCTCTTTGAAGATCTGGTAGAATTTTGCACTGAAACCATCTGGTCCTGGGCTTTTTTTGGTTGGGAGACTTCTAATGACTGTTTCTATTTCATTAGGGGTTGTTGGGCTATTTAAATAGTTTATCTGGTCTTGATTTAACTTAAGTATGTGGTACCTATCCAGAAAATTATTCATTTCTTTTAGATTTTCCAGTTTTGTGGAATAGAGGTTTTTGAAGTATGATCTGATGATTCTCTGAATTTCCTGAATGTCTGTTTTTATGTCCACCTTTTCATTTCTGATTTTGTTAATATGGATGCTCTCTCTCTGTCTTTTGGTTAGTTTGGATAAGGGCTTGTCTATCTTGTTGATTTTCTCAAAGAACCAACTCTTTGTTTCATTGATTTTTTGTATTGTTCTCTTTGTTTCTATTTTATTGACTTCAGCTCTCACTTTGATTATTTCCTGGCATCTATTCTTCCTGGGAGACTTTGATTCTTCTTGTTCTAGAGCTTTCAGGTGTGCAGTTAAGTCACTAGTGTGAGATTTCTCCAACTTCTTTATGTGAGCATTTAGTGCTATGAATTTCCCTCTTAGCACTGCTTTCATAGTGTCCCATAGGTTTGGGTATGTGGTGTCTTCATTTTCATTGATCTCTAGGAAGTCTTTGATTTCTTTCTTTATTTCTTCCTTAACCCATTGGTGATTCAGTTGAGCATTATTCAGTTTCCATGAGATTGTAGGTTTTCTGTAGTTTTTGTTGCTGTTGATATCTAACTTTAAACCATGATGGTCTGATAGAACACAGGAGGTTATTCCAATTTTTTTTGTATCTGTTGAGATTTGCTTTGTGGCCAAGTATGTGGTCGATTTTAGTGAAGGTTCCATGGGGTGCTGAGAAGAAGGTATATTCTTTTTTGTTAGGATGGAATGTCCTGTAGATATCAATTAAGTCCATTTGAGTCATGACATCAGTTAAGTCCTTTATTTCTCTGTTAAGTTTCGATTTGGGAGATCTGTCCAGTGGTGAAAGTGAGGTGTTGAAGTCTCCCACTATTAATGTATGGGGTTTTATATATGGTTTAAGCTTTAGTAGTGTTTCTTTTACATATGTGGGTGCCCTTGTATTTGGGGCATAAATGTTCAGAATTGAAACTTCCTCTTGGTGGATCTTTCCTGTGATGAATGTGTAATGCCCTTCTTGATCTCTTTTGATTGATTTTAGTTTGAAGTCTATTTTGTTGGATACCAGGATGTCTACACCCACTTGTTTCTTCAGACCATTTGATTGGTAAGTCTTTTCCCAGCCTTTTATTCTTAGGTAGTGTCTGCTTTGTATTTGAGGTGTGTTTCTTGTATGCAGCAGAAAGATGGGTCCTGCTTTCGTATCCATTCTGTAAGCCTGTGTATCTTCATAGGTAAATTAAGTCCATTGATATTAAGAGATATTAATGACCAGTGACTGTTCATTCCTGTTATTTTTTGGTGGTAGTGTGTGTGTACTTCTTTTCTTTGGGGTTTACTGCTGTGGGGTTATCTATTGCCTGGGTTTTCGAGGGTGTATCTGACTTCCTTGGGTTGGAGTTTTCCTTCTATGGTTTCTGTAGGGCTGGGTTTGTGGATAAGTATTGTTTAAATCTGGCTTTGTCTTGGAATGTCTTGTTCACTCCGTCTATGATGATTGAAAGTTTTGCTGGGTATATTAGTAGTCTAGGCTGGCATCCATGGTCTCTTAGTGTCTGCATTACATCTGTCCATGTTCTTCTGGCTTTCGAAGTCTCCCTTGAGAAATCGGGTGTTATTCTGATGGGTTTGCCTTTATAAGTCACTTGGCCTTTTTCTTTTGCTGCTCTTAATAGTCTTTCTTTATTCTGTATCTTTAGTTGTTTGATTGTTATGTGATGAGGGGACTTTTTGGGGGGTCTAGTCTGTTTGGTGTTCTATAGGCTTCTTGTATCTTCACTGGCATTTCTTTCTTTAAGTTGGGAAAGTTTTCTTCTATGATCTTGTTGAATATATTTTCTGTGCCTTTAAGTTGGTATTCTTCTCCTTCTTCTATCCCTATTATTCATAGGTTTGGTCTTTTCATGGTGTCCCAGATTTCTTGGACATTTTGGGTCACGACTTTGTTGGCTTTAGTGTTTTCTTTGACTGATGAATCTATTTCTTCTACCGTATCTTCAACGCCAGAGAGCCTCTCTTCCATCTCTTGCATTCTGTTGGTTATACTTGCATCTGAATTTCCTGATCGTTTACTTAGTTTTTCTATTTCCAGCATTCCCTCTGTTTGTGTCTTCTTCATTTTTTCTATTTCCCTTTTCAGGTCTTGGACTGTTTCCTCCATTTGTTTCATTGCTTTTTCATGATTTTCTTTCAGTGCTTTATTGTTTTCTTCCAGGACTTTATTTTTTTCTTCTACTTTAATTGTCCTTTCCTGTAGGTTTTTACAGCACTCTTGCATTTTTTTTGTCTTTTCCTCTATATAAGCCTCTACCTTCTTCATGATGTTATTCATAAGGCTGTTTTCTTCTGCTTCTTCCAATTTTTGATGATCAGCTCTAGATGTTGGAGGAGGGCTAGGTTCTGGTGATGCTGTATTGCTCTTCATTTTGTTGTATGTACTTCTGCCTTGATGTCTGCCCATCTCCTTGTGTTCGATCTTGGTCTTATCAGCGGACTTGGTGCAGAAAGAGGAGATAGATTTGGGAAGTCTCTCCCTCTTGTCCAGATGGGACTCTCTTGTCCAGATGGGAAGTCCGAGGCAGAATGGGAGCTATTGTCTTGATGGGAAGTCCGAGGCAGGATGGAAGCTCTTGTCCAGAAAAGAGGTCTCTTGTCCAGAAGGGAAGTCCAGGGCAGGATGGGAGGTCTTTGTCCAGAAGGGATGTCTGGGGCAGAATGGGAGCTGGGGGCTGGTTTCTAAGTTTCAGGAAGTGGTGGGGGTCTCCGGGGATGATGATCTTGGGGGCAGGGCTTGGAGACTGCAGGGTCTGCAGGGGATCTTAGAGAAGGGGAGCTTTCCCGGTAGGGGGTAGGGGTGGGGGTAGAAGGGAGCCTGCCTGCTGGCCAGAACCTGGGGCCAAGGTGGGCAGGTCTTCCCAGGAGTGACTGCTGCCCAGGGCCGGGATCTATGGGGAGAGCAGGCACTCACCTTTGTCCAGAAGGGAATTCTGGGGCAGGATGGGAGCTGGGGGCCAGTCTCTAAGTCTCAGGAAGTGGCGGGGGTCTCCGGGAATGATGAGCTTTGGGGTAGGGCTTGGAGACTGCAGTGTCTGCAGGGGATCTTGGAGAAGGGGAGCCTTCCCGGTAGGGGGTAGGGGTGGGGGTAGAAGGGAGCCTGCCCACTGGCCAGAACCTGTGTCCAAGGTGGGCAGGTCTTCCCAGGAGTGGCTGGTGCCCAGGGCCAGGATCTAGGGGGAGGGCCACATTGACAGACTTTCATATGTTGAACCATCCTTACATCTCTAGCATGAAGCCTAGTTCATCATGGTGAATAATTTTTTGATGTGTTCTTGGAATTTTGTTTGCCAATATTTTATTGAGTATTTTTGGATCAATGTTCATGAGGGAGATTAGTCTGTAATTATTTTTCTTTGTTGCATCTTTTTGTGGTTTGAGATCAGAGTGACTGTAGCCTCATAAATGGAGTTTGGTAATTTTCCTTTTGTTCCTATTGTGTGGAACAATTTGAAGAGTATTGGTATTAACTCTTCTTTGAAAATCTGGTAGAATTCTGCATTGAAACAATCTGGTCCTGGGCTTTTTTTTTTTTTTTTGGTTTGGAGACTTTTAATGACTGTTTCTATTTTCCTAGTTGTTATTGGTCTATTTAAATTGTTTATCTGGTCTTGATTTAACTTAGGTATGTGGTACCTATCCAGAAAATTGACCATTTCTTCTAGATTTTCCTATTTTGTGAAGTAAAGATTTTTGAAGTATGACCTGATGATTCTCTGGATTTCCTTGTTGTCTGTTGTTATGTCTCCCTTTTCATTTCTGATTTTGTTAATTTGTATTCTCTCTCTCTCTCTCTCTCTCTCTCTCTCTCTCTCTCTCTCTCTCGGTTAGTTTGGATAAGAACTTGTCTATCTTGTTGGTTTTCTCGAAGAACCAACTCTTTGTTTCATTGATTCTTTGTATTGTTTTCTTTGTTTCTATTTTATTCATTTCAGCTCTCACTTTGATTATTTCATGGCATCCACTCCTCCTGGGTGACTTTGCTTTCTTTTGTTCTAGAGCTTTTAAGTGTGTTCCTATATCACTAGTGTGAGATTTCTCCAACTTATTTATGAGGGCTTTTAGTGCTATGAAGTTTCCTCCTAGCACTGCTTTCATAGTGTCTCATGAGTTTGGGTATGTTGTACATTCATTTTCACTGAATTCTAGGATGTCTTTAATTTCTTTATTTCTTCCTTGACCCACTGGTAATTCAGTTGTGCATTATGCAGTTTCCATGAGATTGTAGGCTTTCTGTAATTTTTCTTGTTGTTGAAATCTAACTTTAAGCCATGGTGGTCCAAAAGAATACAGGGGAATATTCCAATTTTTTTTTCTGTATCTGTTGAGATTTGCTTTGTGACTGAGTATGTGGTCAATTTTAGAGAAGGTTCCATGGGATGCTCAGAAGAAGTTATGTTCTTTTTTATGGTGGAATGCTCTGTAGATATTGATTAAGTTCATTTGAGTCATAACATCTGTTATGTCCTTTATTTCTTTGTTAAGTTTCTAGTGGGAAGATCTGTCCAGTGGTGAGAGAGGGGTGTTGATGTCTCCCACTATTAATGTTTGGGGTTTGATGTGTGATTTAATCTTTAGTAATGTTTAATTTACATATGTGGGTACCCTTGTATTTGGGGCATAAATGTTCAGAAGTGAAATCTCTTCATCTTGGTGGATCTTTCCTGTGATGTGTGTGTAATGTCCTTCTGTATTTCTTTTGTTTGATTGTAGTTTGAAGTCTATTTTGTTAGATATTAGAATAGCTACACCAGCCTGCTTAAATCTATTTGATTGGAAAGTCTTTTCCCAGCCTTTTCCTCTGAGATATTGTCTGTCTTTGAAGTTGAAGTGTGTTTCTTCTATGCAGCAGAAGGATGGGTCTTGATTTAGTTTCCATTCTATTAGCCTGTGTCTTTTTATAGGTGAATTAAGTCCACTGATATTAAGAGATATTAATGACCAGTGATTGTTAATCTTTGTTATTTTTTGGTGGTAGGGTGTGGGCATTTCTCTTCTTTGGGATTTGATACTATGGGGTTACCTAATGCCTGAATTTTCGTGGGTGTATCTTAGTTCTGTAGGTTGGAAATTTCCTTCTAGTGCTTTCTGTAGACCTGGATTTGTGAACAGGTATTGTTTAGATCTGGTTTTGTCTTGGAATGTCTTATTCACAACATCTATGGTGACAGAAAAATTTCTTGGGTTTATTATTCTAGGCTGTCATCCATTGTCTCTTTCTGTCTGCATTACATCTGTCAAGGACCTTCTGGCTTTCAAAGTCTCCATTGAGAAGTAAAGTGTTATTCTGATGGGTCTGCCTTTGTAAGTCACTTGACCTTTTTACTTAGCTGCTCTTAATACTCTTTTTTTTGTATGCTTAGTGGTTTAGCTATTATGTAACAAGGGGACTTTTTGTGTTCTGTAAACTTTTTATATCTTCATAATTAATTCCTTAATTTGGAAAAGTTTTCTTTTATGATTTTGTTGAATATATTTTCTGTGTATTTGATTTTTTTTTCTTCTTCTTCTTCTTCTTCTTCTTCTTCTTCTTCTTCTTCTTCTTCTTCTTCTTCTATCCCTATTATATTAAGGTTTGGTGTCCCAGTTTTCCTGAATATTTTGTGTTATGACTTTTTTGGCTTTGGTGTGTTCTTTGACTGATGAATCTATTTCCTCTATTGTATACTCTACAGCAGAGATTCTGTCTTCCATCTCTTGTATTCTATTGGCTATGCTTGCATCTGTGTTTCCTGTCACTTACTCAAATTTTCTATTTCCAGCATTCCCTCTGTTTGTGTTTTCTTCATTGTTTCTATTCACTTCTCAGGTCTTAAACTGTTTACTTCACATATTTAATTACATTTTCATGGTTTTCTTGGCTTTCTTTAAGGGATTTCTTGATTTCTTCCAATTTTTTTTGTTTGTCTTTTCCTCAGTTTCTTTAAGGGAATTTTTCATTTCCTTTTGAAAGGCCTCTAGCATCTCAATGAAACTATCTTCAAGGTCATTTTCTTCTGCTTCCTCTACACTGTGATGTTCATGTCTTGCTGTTGTAGAAGGGCTAGGTTCTGGTGAAACAATATTGCTCTTTATGTTGTTATATGTATTTCTGAACTGGTGTCTACCCATCTATACTCCAATTTGTGGAAGAGGTGCCATTGTCGTAGGGAGCTGCTACTGGTCCAATCTGTGTTTATTGTGTTTGTGTTTCATGGAGCCTCTCTGGGTCCAATCTTAGCTGTTGGTCTAATTGGAGCTCATAGATTCTGTATATCAGGCAGCTACTTTTGGTCCATTCCAAGCTAGCTGATTCAGTGGCTCAGAGAGCCACTCTTGGTCTTATCGGTGCTCTTAATCACATCAGAGCTGAAGGATTCTTTGTCTTAGGAATCCTCTCTTGGTTCTTTGAGAGCTGGCAGATTCTGTGTCTCAGGAAGTTACTCTTAGTCCAATGTGAGCTAGCAGATTCCATGTCTCAGGAAGTTAGTGGGGTCACAGGTGGATGAGTATTGGGGTAGGGCTTGGAACATGTAGAATGCAGGGTCCAATGAGGGGTTTTGGTAGATGTTATGCCTGTAAGAGTTTTCCCTGCTGGCCAGCAACTGAGGCCAAATTGGGTAGGGACACTGGCTGTGTCCCAGGGCCTGGGTCCTAGAGGCAGGACTCTCTGGGTGGGAGAAGAGTCACTCACCTCTTGGTCCAATGAGAGCTGGAGGATTCCATGTCTTAGGAAGTTACTAGGGTCACAGGCAGATGGTTATTGGGGTATGGTCTGGGTCTTGTAGATTGCAGGGTCCAGTGCGGGGTTGGTGGGGGAGTCTGTCTGTAGGAGTTTTCCCTGCTGGCCAGCAACTGGTACAGAGTACAAAAATTTCTTAAGGTTTACACATTAGTGAAAATTCTTAAAAATAAATGGGCATGAAATATATTTAAATATAAAATCAATTTTAAATAATATATAGAAGATAGAATTAAATTTTCTTGTATATAAAGAATGTGAAATATTCAGATCACAATGTTTATGTGAGTGTGTCATACATTTCCTTGATTTGAATACAACTGAGTGCTGATTCAAGAAAGTTCTAATTTGATTTTTTTCTTTCTGTTTCTTTCTTTTGGATTCTGATCAGACCCTAGTTATGCTTATGTGATATCTTGGACCCACTTCCTCTTTTTCTGAAGCTATCTTCCCTGCCATGTTGCTTGTTCCCTATTTGTGTCTGACCTCCATGTTTGCTTAACTCTAGAAGCTTAAGAATGGCTTTCATATTTCTCTTCCCCATTGTCCTCCTCCAAGCAAGTGGTATGTTTTAATCTATACCTATAATGGTGG
>CABHPQ010146409.1:0-19284 GCA_902168405.1 Peromyscus aztecus
TGGATGTTGAACAATGCAAATAAATCCACACTTATCACCCTGAACAAATTCTAACCCAAATGGATCAATTATTGCAGAATAATTCCAGAATTACAAAATCTGATTGAAGAAAAAGTAGGGAATACACTTGAGCTCATTGACACAGGAGAAGACTTTCTGAACAGAACACTGCTCACACAAGCATTAAGAGCAACAATTAATAGATGGGACCTCATGAAACTGAAAAGCTTCTTATGTCAAAGGACACTATCATTAATACAAAGTTGTAGGCTACAAAATGGCTAAAGATTTTTACCAACTATATATCCAATTGAGCATTAAAACCTAAAATAAATGAAAAACTTGAAAAAAAACTAAAAATGGAGTAAAGTTCTAAACAGACAGTTCTCAAAAGACAAAGCACAAATGGCTGAGAGAATACTTAAAGAAATGTTCAACATCCTTAGTTATCAGAGAAATGCTAACCAAAACTACCTTGAGATTTCATCTTATACTAGTTAGAATGCCCAGGATCAATAAAATGACAGCTCCTTCTGGTGAAGATGCCTGGTTAGGGGAACACTCATCCATTGCTAATGGGAGTGTAAACATTACCAACCACTATGAAAGTCAGTGTGACTTTTTCTCAGGAAGCTGGGAATCAATTCACCTCAAGACTCAGCTGTATCATTTGGGCATAAACCCAAAGACTCTACATCCTACTAAAGAGACACTTGCTCAACCATGTTTATTGCTGCTCTATTCATAATAGTCAGAAATTGGCAACAATCTAGATGTCTATCAATGAATGAATGGATAAAGAAAATGTTGTACATTTACACAATGGAATATTTACTCAGATGTTTAATAAAAATGAAATAAAAATTCATATGTAAATGGATAGAGTTAGGAAAAAATCCCAAGTCAGGAAACTTAGATCCCTAAAGACAAGTATGGCACTTGCTTATCTGTGTGTGTTACCACTTAAGTCATTGATAAGTAGGCTACAATTCATATAATCACAGAGATTTGTTATAGAGTAAGAGACTGGATGGGGGAGTATATTCCTAAGAAGGGAAAATAGATGTTTTTATGAATGGATGAAATGGGGGAGACTGGAAGAGGAGGATAACACGGGGAGAGGGATGGAAGGAGAAGGTAAGGAAGGAATATGGAGAGAAACAATAAAACTAAGCGTCATTTGAGAGATCATATGGAAACCTAATACAGTAGAAGCTTCTTAAAATTTGTACCTTATGAATGAAACTTAAACGGAATCATCAAATAACAATGGAAAAGAAGCCCCAACTAGACATCTTTTACTAACAAATGGAATCTCCAGTGCAGGAATGGGTTACATATAATCATGTTGTTGGAAATGGGACCCCATGGAAATCATAAAAAAAAACCTAAGGTGTTGCCAAGGCTATTGGTTTCTCTTGACAAACTGATGGTGAGGCCTTACTGATGAAGACAATCATTGAACGTGGAGAAGTCAAGCTGGTATTGATTTAGAGCTACCACCTGTGGTGGTATTGTGTTCCCCAAAATATTGTGTATGCTAATAAACTTATCTGGGGTCAGAGAACAGGACAGCCACAATATTAAACATGAGGATAGGCAGTGGTAGCACACGCCTTTAATCCTAGCATTCCAGAGACAGAAATCCCTCTGGATCTCTGTGAGTTCAAGGCCACATTGGAAACAGCCAAGCTTGGTGACACACGCCTTTAATCCCAGAAAGCCAGCCTTTAATCCTAGGGAGTGGCAGTAGAAAGCAGAAAGGTATATAAGGCGTGAGGACCAGAAATTAGAAGCATTTGGCCTGGTTAAGCATTTGGCCTGGAGAAACATTTGGCCTGGAGAAGTATTTGACCTGGTTAAGCATTCAGGCTTCTAACAGCAGTTCAGCTGAGAGCCATTGGGATATGAGGACACAGAGGCTTCCAATCTGAGGAAACAAGACCAGCTGAGGAACTGGCAAGGTGAGGTGGCTGTGGCTTGTTTTGTCTCTCTGACTATCCAGTATTTCACCCCAATACCTGGCCTGGGTTTGATTTTATTAATAAGGACTGTTAAGATTCATGCTACACCTACCCCTATTGATTAGTGTTCCTGGTACTGAATGTACCCTGCACACTGTCCAAGCAAAAGGTAAACATGGATCTTTCACTTATATATTATGGTTTCCAGTTTTATGCTTTTATGGGATTTCTGTGTGTGAGAATATGTGAGGCTCTGTGTCTGTATGTGTTGCTTCTGCTTTTTCTTTGTCTCTTTTAAAATATTTGTTTGTTTCTTTTGTCCTATTCTGGTTTGTTTGTTTGTATTTTATCTTATTTTATTTTTCTAGATGTTTGTTTTCCACTGAGAGAGAGCAAGAAAGGTGAGTAAGGATGTGTGAGGATCTAGGAAGAGTTGCAAGAGGGGAAACATAATTGGAATACATTGTATGAAAAACATCTACTTCCAATTAAAAAAAATTCATAGCAAAAATAGATGTGAACAAAAGAAAAACTCATGAATAAATGAGATGAGAAAGATAGTAAGATGAAAACAAAAGAACTGATATGATATTTATAACCAAATATTATACCAAGTGGAGATCAATGACTGGTTAGTTATGAGGAAATGTGCATGCCAAAAATAATGCAATGTCTGAAATCCAGGCTGACAGGTGTCATGCCAGTGCTTGGGAGGCTGAGGCAGGCAAACCATGCCCATTTCATATAGAACTCATTCTGGGCCATATACTGAAAACTTACAAAGCAAACCAAAATCCCTCATATTCTTTCGGTGGTGAGGGTTAGTGAGACTTTGATGGTAACAGGATGCCATACTAAATATGCATAGGTGATAAGTGGAAAAGGTGATGATGAGAGTCAAACTTGGAAGAAAATAAATATGCCCTCCTTGGCATATTGATTAATCTGATTGCGGATACTTTAAAATAATATGTCTTCATAAATCTATAGATGTTTTATTAACCTATATAGGTTTACATTAGAATTAGGGACATTTTTCTTCTCACAAATTCTCCTGTGTTTTGTTATTAAATTTTAATAGTTGCTTTTAACCTTGCTCTTCACGTCTTTTTAAGTGCTGTTTGCTTTAATATATGACAGCAACCTTACTCTGCTCTGTAATGTGTGTACTTGGATGGTAAGGTATAATTTGTGGTCTTCCTAGGCATGTACACTAATCTCCAAGAGCTATGCTGTTTGACTACTGTGGTCTGAGACATTATGATAGAAATTGTTTAAATTCATCACTGCTATAGACAGGTTTGAGTGACTTTACAGGGTAGAATTGGGGAAATTGTATCCAAAATGAAAGATCTTAGGTTGAAACTGTCCTTGTCCTGAAATAGCTTGCAGATACCCTAATTATTTCTCTTTGGGATAGACAAATCCAGTCCATTATTCTGGGTGAACATGAAAATAAACATCTCCTTGTGAGCAATGAAATTGCAGTTAGTGAAAGGTAGTTGTGTGGATTAAATCCTCCTTTTCTGCAGTTAGTGGGGTTGCCAGGGAAAGACAACAGATTAAAAACATACAGACAACAAAACAAAGATGACTTCAAGTTTGTATCTATGCTATTGAGAGTATCTTCCAAATCTTTAACTCTTCAAATAATTCTTATTTATTGTGTTAATAATACCTAGAAATCTGGAAGAAAAATAAAACTAGTTACAGAATAGGAAGAGACTCAAACAAATTCAATGTCATAGAAACTAAGAGAAGACAGTTTCAACATGGATGGATGGATGGATGGATGAATTGATAGAGTGAATATATCAAGTGATGATATGAAAGAAATAATGAGGATAGATAATAGCCCTTTGTTTTGGTAAAATTTTGTCTCAGGTGATTTTGAAATTTCAAATCAGAGGCAATAAGAATAAAACACATTTAAATATTCTAATGTGTATATGGAAATTAGTGGAGAGTATTTTGGTTTTCCCCCTGATAAGCAATAAGACAGGGCCAACTCTCCATATGTACACATAGGGTTGGGGACAAAAGGTAATGTTTGGGATTTAGAATGAATTTGAATATTATTTTGTTTTTATATGAGAAAAAGCAAAGGCAGTGAGTAGGTACTCATATAAGTGGGTGGAACTGGGGATGGGTTTGAAAAGTAAAAGAATTTTTCACTTGACTTTTTCAGTGATGACTGTAATAAAGGAATTGTCAAAGGAGAGACCAGAAAAGAGTTGAATATTTGAAGAGGAAAAATGAGTGATGGAATTTTCATCTGAGAGAGTTTTAAAGTACAAACCAAGTATAAAATGGATTAGGTGCAAAGCTAATAGAATTTATTCACAGATAAGTAACACAAAGAACCAATCAAGCCAGATAAGAGAGAGAAAGTTGTGATCTGAAGAATGGCGTTAAACATCAATATTGCTCAAATATAGAGCTAAAGCCAAGTGTCACACAGTTTTTAGTGTGAAACTAAAACAAAAAAAGTTAATAAATTAAGAAGATGAAGATGTCT
The DNA here is from genome assembly GCA_902168405.1 of Peromyscus aztecus. Taxonomy (NCBI): domain Eukaryota; kingdom Metazoa; phylum Chordata; class Mammalia; order Rodentia; family Cricetidae; genus Peromyscus; species Peromyscus aztecus. The sequence goes on from CABHPQ010146409.1 coordinate 4,483, forward strand.
GCCTCCTCCAGCATGTATTGGTCCTAGAAAATTGACTAAGTTGCAAGGGGATGGAAAAATAACAGACACATAGACACACTACAGAAAAGCTGAGTGCGGGTTGGGTGTGTTCACTCTGATGGGATGGCACCAAGGAAGCAAGCAGCTTAGCACCTCAGTGCATTTATTATGTACAGAGTGTAAAAGAGAGCTGTCTCCTCTCAGTAGGAGGCCTCTGTAGGTGAACCCTCTCAGGTTAGAAACATCTAGAAAGAGAAAGCTTCAGTCACTCTTGCATAGGAACCAGAAGAAGGATAGGGAAGGCTTTGCCAATTCATGTGTGTCTAAGGCCTTGGGGTACTTGAAAATAATACATATTCACTCAGGACTTCATGTGTGCCTTGCAAATTCACTCAGGGCTTCTCCTGCTCCCCACAGATGTTATGTTGCTAAAAGCAAAACAAGATGGGTAAAGTACAAACACTCATTTATCTCATCTTTAATAGTGAAGAGTCATACTATATTGAATTGGGAATTAGAATATTTTATAAAAGCATTAGAAAATGAGAAAGAAAAGTGAATTGTATATTAGAAGTATATGTAAATATTGAAGTATAATTAATTATATGTATACTGAGTGTCTGTGACTAAAGGTCATTAATGTTTGCAATTGAGTTTGAAATTCATTTCAAAGAGAAAATGAATAATCATTACTAAATTATACACTTTATAATAAATAAACCAAAATGGAAACTGTAGAATCCAGGTGGTAGATATTCACTGTTCAACTGTGGGTGTTTTGATATTCCATTATATTTAAAAAGAAATCTTATTGACAGGATCTTGACACTGTAGTTCAGTTATTAAGGTATTGAATATAAAGATTCAGAGCAGATTAGATGATATACGTTTTGCCAAGTGCTTTGCAGTCCTAGTCGAAGTGTACCACATGAGCTTTCATGTGCCTGTTGGCTCGTGTTGGAAAAGAGGAGGATCGAGACCCATCTTTATCTCTAGGGTAAATCCTCATGCCTCCCTGTCCCCTAGGATCTTTCCTTATCTAGTCAATTGCTGTCTAGATAAGAGATCTGCAGATTCCATTTGCAATAAATGAGTTCAGTAAATGAGTTAATGGACAGAGGTTGGTGTTTTATGTGCTGTGAGGGCATTTTTGTTTTGATTTTATTTACCATTTTTCCCTCTCTTTATTTGTCAAAATTGCTTTTGGGGCTAGAGTTGTTTACTCAGCTTTGTGATTGAGTTGGACACTTCACAATCACCTTGATGACATCCTGCCAATTTCCTGGCTTTCTCCCAATACTGAGATTGACCCTCCCCTGTCAGAAAAGAGACCCTTATAATGGTCAACTGGTACTGGCGCCAATGCCTATGACCCTCCTTTGGCAGCTGTTTGAAAGCTACTGATGCATAATGACAAATCATTCTCCACAGATTTACACAGGTGCCTCAGTAACTGATTTAGTATGAGATCTCTCTATACAGTCTTTACCCACAATACTTTGCAACAGCATATTGATTAGGTGTGTTCTAATGACCTCCTCTGTACTCACTAATTCAATTGGTTGCAGAGCTTTAAATATTAATTCCTAGATGTCATTTGTATGCAGCTGGTAGGCTTGTCATATGCCCAGCATTTATGTCAGTGCCTCTGCCTATAAAATTGGCATAGGTTTGGAGTAGCATGAATGGAGCTAGAAATATGTGCTCAAGAGCCCATCTTAAAGGGCCACTGGACATTCAATCAATTATTTCATTCTATCTTAAATAATATATAATACCAAATTCACAAATATATATTTGTGTATATATGATATAGTTTTTCACCGTATTTCAAACAACCGAATTACGTTAATATATCCTTGTATTATTCTTATTTGAAGGTATTTTATTATAGTTAAGAGCATTTGAATTTATATATTCATATCTCTTTTCTTTAGCATCAATATTTTAATGCATTCATTCATAAATGTAATGGCTACTCTGATGTTTGTAGTTTTGGATAGATATCAGGTTTCTAATTGTTGAGTATTATAAACAGTGAAATGATCATTTTTCAGGAACAGAACTTTCTCACACTGGCATTATATTGTGGTTAGGTGTTTCTCTAAAAATAGGAACACTGAAGCAAATGGTGTGGATATTTTAACTGAGAGTATTTTTCTTCAAACTGAGTTTGAAAGTTCTTCCATTTTACCTCTGCTGCTATCCATTAGGGTTCTAATGCTGCTCCATTACCAGTAGCGCATATTTGATCATATTTGTTGGGTCTACAGTGTATTCATTTCCCACTTGCCTTGAATTTCACAGCTGTCTTTCTCACTGCTACAGTAAGGGTAGAATTGTTTCTAGGAAAAGGATTTTTTTTTAAGTAAGAAGTGGTGACTGATCTCAGTACATGCAATTCTTTCCAAAGCAATTTGATATTAACCAGGGATTAAGTGCCAAGTTCACCCCCTACTATCCCTCTCTGTGTTTGCCCTTTAGTGTGCTGTCTTCTCTGGCCTGCTGGCTTTGCAGTGAGATTTGTGGTAATTATTTTATGCTTCCATTCTTGCTTTTCTACTTATCTCTGCTTGCTTACCATTTTGACTAGAGATCAAGGGATCAAGTAAATATCATGTGATGTCACAGGGAATGTCATTAATTTTAGAGAAAATGTAATACACTGAAAGAATGAGCAGCTGCTTGCAATGGACATGGAGCTTCTCACTGTATGCAGATTATACATATTTCATTATTTTGGGTTAACATAGCTTGACTCTGGAAAACAAATCATTCTCATTTTACATGCAGGCTCCTCCATTTCCCAGCTTAGATAAACTTTGGCAAAATATTTGGCTTCAGAAGAGTTAAATACAAAAAATATTTCCACATAACATGATTCTACTTTGAGAATTAAATTAGGTCATATAAGAAGACTAAAGTACAATTGCTTAGACACAATTAATATTCAATAAATGTTCATTATCTGGCCACTTACCCTCTTGATAAGCAGTGAGCACAGCCAGTTACCACATGGGCTTGGGCATTGAAGGGTGCTGGGATCCACCTGAGTAGCTTTACCTTTTCAAATACTGCATCATGAATACTTTGCTGTAGAGGTATTCTGCATGCTGAGTGTGCTGGGGGTATTTGACACTGTTTCTTCTTTGTTTAATAAAGATGCAACAGGACTCCCAACCAATCTAGTTCACATGGAACAAAAGGGTTAAAGAGCTGAAGCCTCAGGGTGATGAATAACAGGTAATAGTTCAAGTAGTTGAACACACTCGTGAATATTGCTGTCCCTGTGGGTACAGTAAGAAACTAGTACTTGAAGGTGAACCTATTGGTGTATTATTTTATTCCATGTACATTGTTATTATTATTTCCTGATTCAGTGAGTTTGTGTGATTTAACATTAGCCTGACTTTGCTGCATTAATTGGAACAAAGATAAAGAAGTGGCATAAAATGTTCTTATTAGGATTTAGGCCACTTTGCAGAACAGGTAATTCAGATTCTGTATCATCATTAAGCATAATAGAATCTGACTGTTAGAAAACAGGATTCTTTCCGATAGTGACCTAATACTTGTTTCCTCTTTATTACACAAGCCATTTTCTATTGTGGGTAAGGTTGTTTGCTTGCATTCCCTAGTATAGAGGGAAGTTTCTCTGGCCCCACTCTGCCCCATAGTCCTGCAGCTGCTTATAAAATAATCATCCAGAGGCTTAATATTAATTGCAAATTATATGGCCTGTGGCTCAGGCTTCTTACTAGCTAGCTCTTATAACATCACTCAACCCAAAACTATTAATCAATGTATCACCACATGTTCTGTGGCTTTACTTGCATCCCATTACATGTTGCTCCTTGGACTGCAGTTCAGGGTCTTTCCTTCCTCTCCCTTCTCCTCTCACTATCTCTCTTGGATTTTCCTGCCTGGCTTCATCCTGTCCTGCCATAGGCTAATGTAGCTTTATTTGTTAGCCAATGGGAGTAACACATATTCACAGCATACAGAAAGACATCCCACAGCATCCTAGAAAGGTTTTCCTAATTTGTGTAGATAGAGAGGCAAGTGCTGCCCACATTCCGAGTAAATGTTCCCTCCTCATGTGTAACTCTCAGGAAGTGCTTTACAAACACCCCCGAATATTTTTGTTGCTTCATACCTCATTTATCAGTGAGCAGTAACCCCTTGCATTGATGCATCAGTTGCTATTTATCCACAGATTAAGACCTCTTTGTTGCTGGAAAGTTTTGGCTATTAGAAATAAAGCTGTTCTACACTGTTATGTGGGCTTCTGTAGGGGCAGTTTCTAGTTACCTTGGGTCAGTACCACAATGTGTAGTTGCTGGTTCACTGATAACAGCTGGTATTAGGATAGTTTTCAAAGTTACTATATCACAACACTGTGGGTTGTTATTTGTTATAGGGGGAAAAGATCATGGAAAAGCTCAGAAGTAGGCCTTCCAGAAGAAAGTCACCTTTGGCAAAGAAGCAAACATAAATCAATAAAGAAACAATATATTCTTTTGAAGCAAACAATGTTATAACTTCATGAAATAAATTTGTTATTTTTTTCTTTTCTTACTCTACCATAAAGCTTGTCCACTGTGAGATTCCAACCATTTGTCAGTTACTGTTTAAATTTCTCTATTATGATAACTCACTTGATTTATTGTAAATAATGAAAAAAATTGATTTGATACAGCATAAGGGTCTCCATCCTTCTTATAAATAGACTTCACAATTTTCTCTTTGGGGATAAAAGTTTAGTTAGCAAATTGTTTTGTAAATTCATGATGTTAGAAAAGAAAGTCAGTTTTGAAATTACACAGAAAAGCAAATTTTAAAGGATGAAAATGACATATCCAAATGCTTGTGTGATGTGCTTCATTCCTTGCCTTTCTGTTGGGATACTGTGTTAAGTGGGAAGATCACAGTATTCTGGTCATGGTAACTGAGTCCAGTAATTCCACATAGTGCCCATCAAGAGCCCAGCTGTGTTTCATCCTGATGTGTACACAGCATCATCATATAGAACTGTGATATTATTCTAGACCAACCTGAGGGGTGTGTTCAGCAAGACTTGCTTCAACACTATATTGAAAAAAAAAAGTTTTTCCTTCTGCTATTCTAGTAGTGCTGTTCTCTGGAAAATAATAATGCTGTTTCTCTATTGGAAGAGATAGAGAACAATTTCAGATTGAAATATGGTAGGTGATACTGTGACAATGGATTGCATTTCTAAGAATAATTGGAAAATATATTAGAAAACTCATCTGCCTACCATCACACTCAATATGGTAATTGGGTTTCCATGAAAATGCTAAGCCTTATCTAAAAGAAGCCAATTTCGTAATTATATTAAAATTTAATTATTTTAAATTCCTCACATTCAGAAAAGTCAAAAGGGCAAAGAATAAAGTAGAATTAACTGTGTCACACAGCTCCTAGATGCTTGTAATGTATATGGGTGTCTATTGATGACAAAATGAATTCCCATACAAGCAGCAGTGAGACTTGTTCTCACTGTGCATTAGGTAATAGTGTAGTGGCCTTGCCTGGCTTGTCTGCAGTCTCCTGAGACTGAGCACTTGTCTAGCGGATGCAAAGGGAATGTTCTTAGAGGCTTAGTCTGGTGGCCAGTACGTTGATCTACTTGTGGCTGTAGTATTGCAGACAGACTGCCTGTCTCTGCTGGCTGTTAGCCAGAGGTCAAATCAACCCAGCAGGAAACACGGTTCTTTCCATGCTTTGTCCATCCTTTACCCAGCAGGGTTAATTCTTGGCCACCCAATGGTTTGGCCTTACTGGGTTCTACTGCTACACATTTTATGACCACAGTTAGAATAGAAGACAAAACATTTGAGGTGACTAGGTTGAGACAACTTCGATAATCTCTATCCTGTATGGTCGATTAATGCTATCTTTAGTAATTGCTTTTGTCCTTTGGGGTTACAGGAACTGTTGGCGTGGCCACAAAGCATGAAGTGTCACTAATGTTTCGCAGAGTCTGAAATAAGTTGGTTTTCTATAGTACATGAGATTCCATGTCCTTCAGAATCCCTTCTAACTTTTAGATCACCAAGCTCCAGACAAATAGTTTGAGAACCAAGACTTTAGACATAGTGACATCAGTAGTTTACAAAGATAAAACATTTTAACCTGATTATAAAGAAGCATTCTGTAAGACATTGTTTCTCTGTTAGTCTTCATAGGCTGTGATTAAAGCTATTCTTTTGTAAATAGTTTTCTAAGTGCTTTATGAAGTGGGAATTCACGTTCTATATAAAACTTTCTATTTTGTGCATGAAGTTCTGCCTACCATTGATATAATACTTAAAGTGGTCAGAACATAGTGTCACTGCTTCATTTATTTTATTATTTAAAAAAATAAATCAAACATTAAAGATATAGAAGGTTTCCACCATGCCAACAATAAACTATTTTCACTTGGTGAATTCTTGTGTTCTAGAAGCCAAGTCTGAACATTGCTGTTCTAGACTAATATGCAGACTGGAATTTCCCTTGAGTGTGTCCACTTCATACCTGCTATTTTGATAAACTGCAGGTATAAAATGCACAATATATAGTGTACTTTTTGGAGCCTAGGGCCTATGCTGAGACACTTTGCTCAGCCTTGGTGTAGGGAGGAGGGGACTGGACCTGCCTTGGCTGAGTCTGCCAGGCTGGGCTGACTCCCCAGGGGAGAACTTGCCTTGGAGGAGGTGGGAGTGGGTGGGGGGTTGAGGTGAAGGGCTGGGGAGTGGGAGGAGGGAGGATGGGGGAATCTGTGGCTGATATGTGAAATTAAGTTAATTATAAAATAAAATACTGTAAAAAAGAAGTATTCACTAGCTCTAATTTTGTGGATAAGAAAAAAAATTAATAAAACAATCAGTACTTAATACTGATATATACAGTTTAATGCTTTATCTAGTTTTTGCAACAGTCCAGTGAACTGCAATTGAGGAGAGATTAGTAGCTTGCATGAACTCCAGAGGTTTGCAACTGTGTAACCACGTTTCCCCTCCTCTGATTTCATTCTACACAAACGTGACTCTCAATATGTAATCTCCTCCCAAATCTCCCAGAAAGTGTATTGTTTAAAACAGACTATGCCATGTGACTCCTCACTCCCAAAGTCTAGCTTGTTAGTGTCAGAAGAGCCTAGACAGTTGTGTCTGCAAGTCCTTGGTGAGCTCAAGATTGCTTGTGTGGGTACTTGCTGTGAAATCAGGGCCTCGTCCCTTGTGCTCCTTCACAAATAAGTTACATCCTTGGAGACAGATCCATTGTCATCCTCTATACTTGTTCCAGTTAGAGCAAGTTGGGAGCTCTGTAACTCCAGACATGATTGATCTGAAGATGATATCAAGTGTGCTATTACCATCCTGGAGCCCTTGTTAATTACCTATCACAGGGCGGTCCTAATTGAGTAATTTATTATTCATTTCACGAGCAGGCTGGTTTGTTTCCCTCTCTCTGGTGTAGTGTATAAATGTATCTTTGTATTCTGGAGAATTTTCTGATACTGCTTCTGATTATGTAAGTACAATAAGGGAAATGGGGATCTGTAGAGCCAGAAACTTGCCTGGAATCTTCCATAGAAGATGCAAAGAGTCAGTCTCTTTGTGAACATATACTCATGTAATTGAATTATTACCTGTTTGTTTCTATTTCCTCATTGTTAATTGGTAATGTTTTTCTCTTTACTTTGCCTATGAACATCTGTAGAAATTTTTTTGTGTGTGTGTTTTCCCATTGTATTTTATATTTTTAATTAAATTTGTTTCTACAAATAAACACTTTATAGGATTGTCATTATTAAGTATACTTTAAAACTTACTGTAAATTTATTGAAATCAGATTTAATTTTTACTTCTGTAGGAATTATAAGACCCCATTAGATGTTGGGACTGCCTGGGAGCATCCTTCACTGCTAAGTCTTCTTAATATGACTCAGGCTTTAAGATCCATGATAAAACTGAAGCTATGACTCATGGTAGCACACTGGTCTAGCATGTGTAAAGTTTGATCTCAGCACTAAAAAATAAGTGCATTTCACTATACCTGTAGAAACATGAGATAATCCAAATCAGAAATGGTTTGATAAAATCTAGCCATGTAACCTTTGGAGAGAGAGGTGAGGAGAGTCAGATGAAATGGAAAGGCTGTTTCCCTTGATATAATCAGTGCAGTCTTAGCCATGAGTTAAAGTTTCATACTCTGCCTCAAAAAGGTTGATTTATTAAGTGAAAATGTAAAAGATAAACAAGCAATGATTGTTTCATGGCAGTTACCTGCGGGTTTTTTTTTGCAACAAACTATACAAGCAGGTATGAGGTTAGCAAAGTATTTTAAGACACTGGATATAACAATGTGCTCTGTCTCAAGTAGTGCCTTTCAGACACCACATGTTCTCATGCACACACACACACACACACACACACACACACACACACACACACTGTGAACCTCCAAGGCAATACTTTTCAATATGTCTTATATCCTCCAAGGCAATACTTTTCAACATGTCTTATAAACCCATTATGATTTCCCAGAAAACATTATTGCCATAGTAACTTGAAAGCCATTGTATTCAAAATTAAAACAACATTTTTTTGCTATGCAGAATATTGATTTCTGTTATGTACTATCACTCAGATTTAATTAGATGCACTTTGGCTTTTTTCATGCTGAGGACCTTGCATCTAAGCAGACACCAATATTTCACTTAACTCAAAGGGAGAGGTTTTTCATATTGTTCATTTACATGCAGTGATTTCTGTTTTTTTTCTATTCATATTAATCCAATTTCCTCATAGTAAAGCCAGGCTGAATACTGAGTGTGTATTTGTTCCTTTCTTGTTAACCCCAGCCTTCCATCTACAAGAATAATTTTTCTGAACTCAAATCTCACTCTGAATGCTTTTTGTCCTTTCCCTGTGCTAGAGTTACTCTGAATCGCATTGCTAACCTTCTCAAACTATATCACAGTGTATAATGATTGACATCAATGGATTACTTCATCATTAAACTGTCCCCTCTCTCTTTCCACAAGTAGCTTTCAGGAATGGACAGAAGAACACAAGTTTTCAGTCAAGCCCCACCCCAGCCCCAGACTTCTATTATACACCTATATTGATTGCTTAATCTGTCCTAGAATTTTATGATGTATAAATTACTTTTTGTTTCTATATGAAAAACTGAAAGCTCAGTAAATTCTACTGATGAGGAAATGTAAAATTTTCTTCCATGCAAGTGCATTGGGGAATTACAAAGCCCCAGTACCTTCCATGTGAGCTGAGAAGAGCTCTCCTGTGTGACCTTTCCCAGGGTGATATGAACACATTTCTGTTCCTTTCAGTGCTGGCACTGAGACACTTCCATCTAAGTCTTATTAGAAAACCAGTGAGCTTATTGTATTTACTTATTAGATGTGTAGGTGATGCATTGTTTTTCAGAAGAATGGTGGAGTCAAAGATATCCACAGCACCAAAATACCCACTCCAGAATGGGTAGAGATTCACAAAAGCTGTGTCTCCGGAAGTCCCTCACAATTTGCAGTCAGCTCAGCTATTCAGAGTCTTCCTTTTCAGGCAATTGTTCTTGCTTATAGAACTTGGAGGAGGGACTTCATAAAAGTTGCAGCTTTTGGGAACTAGCTTAACCTTAATACTAATTTACTTCCTAGGTCTTGTATTTTTATTCATTTCCTGGGTTTTAGGACTTCCTCTCTTAAAGGTAATGTTTCAATTCAGAGAAATCAGCTAGACAATAAGGCTTTGCTTGTGTGACAAGTGTGGAAATTCCCTTGCCCTCATGCACCCACAGGGGTCAAAGTTTTAGGGAAGGAGGCATCACAGTACAAGGGGAGTCTAAGTCCTAATGCATAAGGAGAAACAGTCTAGGACCTCTGGGAAAGAAAAATTCAGATTTAAGTGTCTGCTGGAGAAAAATAAACAACAACAACAAAGCAAAAACAAAATAGTGCTTTGGGTTTCTCTGCACAATAAATTTTCCTAAGAAATCTAAAAAGAAAATCAAAAATTGCATGGAATGATAAGACATCTGATGAAAAGCTGTAAGGCTGGCATGTGGGCAAGACTAGGTAGCAAATCAGAGCCTGGGCTGCAGGGTTCTCCATGGATGAATGGCATGGAGATAACTGCTTCATGCTCTGCACAGTACACACACTGTTTGTTTTCAGTTGTGCTGGGAAGACTTGCTCATGCAAAGAGTTGAGGAACATCTGTCTACACCAGGTAAATGAATCTAATATGCCATGATTGAAGCTAGATTCAGATTTTTTGTGGCTTCTGATAATGTTCACTAATTTGAAATATCACAGGGGGAGAGAAAACTGTTGCTGAGGACTCCTGTGAGGACCTGCACTCTGGCCAAGAAGTCCCCCTGCCATCCATTTATTTCTTGCCTGCCTGGGCCTATGAGACTTCTGGGAGTATACAGTTTACCCAGTGTTTTGGACAGATTTCCTCCAAATCACTCCATTTTCTCTAGCAGATGACAGCATTATTGTGATTATTTGTCTATAATCGAATTATATTACAAGACTGACACTTGTCTTTGACTCTAGCAGAGAGCTGGCCTTTTTGTCATCATAATGATCAGCCAGCCAGTGCTATGATACCAAATACAAATGCCAGGCCGCCTAATCAGATGAACAGTGGTGTGTGTGTGTGTGTGTGTGTGTGTGTGTGTGTGTGTGTGCTCGCGCATGTGTGTATGTGTGCTTGTGAGTATGGATGTATATGCATGTGTGTGAAAAATCATGAAGACCCATGTGATTTTTGTCTGCATGATTTTCAAATGTTGAAATTCTAATTCATACTCCCTCAAAGCATGACCACTGCTGCAGACAACATTGTTAAACAGGCTAATGAGTTAAACTGAGGTCCCAAGAGTGATTTCTGTTTCAATATGCAGATATCCTTTAAGACACTTCATTGCCAGGACACTGCTACCATGATATCTGAACACTCTCTCCACCAGAATTTTGAGCCAAATAAACTGTTTTACTTTATAAGTTTGCCCACATTCATGTATGTTGTAGTAATGTAAATGGACTAAACCCTACACTGCTTTTCTAGGGGAGAAAACCTAGCAGGCATAATGTCCCATCGTTACCACTGTCCATGTTACTAATGTCCAGATCTGACTTTACCCTGCCTTTGAATTTAGAGCAACAGAGAACTCAAAAAGCAATCTAGGGCCTGAACAGATGCCTCAGTGGTTAGGAAGCAGGAAAGGAACCAGTCATATGCCAGGAGCCAGACACATGAAGTGGATTTGCTTTATATCAATTCTCTTTCTCAGGAATGTATTCCTGCAAGAATGAACCCACTTTAGGAAAAAAAGAATTAATTCATTCATAAGAAGGAAGTCCCCAAGAACCAACTACCTTCTGTTAGGCCCAATATAAATGCTTCCACCATCTCAGCATTGCCACACTGGGACAAAATTTCTCGTGCATGTACATTTGGGAAGCATACAAAATCTAAACCACAGCAGGGAACTTCCAGTTCTGACAAATGCCTTACTTAATAATATGCTGCAATTTGTCTGAACCCCAGTCAGCTTCTTCCTGTTAAGCTAATGCTTTCCGGAGGTGTGGTGGATCAATGAAAAATTGCATGCAAAGGATGACTGAAGCCTAAGTCACACTTGTTGACTCTCTGTACCTTCTAAAGTCACACAGGAATGATTACTCTCCCCAAATACAGAGTTTCCAATAAAAAAGTAATGAAGTCAGATGATTTTATTTCATTTGACTATGAAATAAAGTCAGTGGGATTGTCTTGAAGCAGCTTATAATGGGGTGAGGAATAAAAATCTCATTTAATCCTTGTGGAAGACCAAAGAGGAAGCTGCCCTTCTTAGCTCCCTTTTCAAAATGATGAGACTGAAGATCACTTAATTCTCAAGGTCACACAGTCACAGAGAATTGTAGTGAGCCTGCAAGTTCTGGCATGCCTGACACAAATCTGTATTTTCTGTAGCTCCTTCTGCCAAACTCCCAAGGAGTCCATATGTCTTTCTTGTTTCCCAAGAACCTTAGCCAGGAGTAGGTGAAAAAGAACCCAAGTTTTACCTATGGTGCTTCCTACCTCAAGATGCATGTAGCCACAGGATATATGAGGGGAGAGAGAGCTTTCTACTTTCCTTTCTAGCCTGGATCAGGGGATGGTGAAAGGGATTTTGGCTAAGAACCAGGGGAATGTGTGTCAAAACTGTGAAGAGGGTCTTTGTAGGGTGGTGATGTTATCTTCTGCCTCTGGCATTTCCTTTTGGAAAACTATAACTTCACATATTAAAGAAAAGGCTAGGCAGTACATAAAAAGTTATATATGCTATCTGTCATAATGGAGATATTCTCTATGGTTCTGTCTTCTGTCTTTTAAGCCAATTTCTCTCATGGCACAGAAACTTGTATCCCTTGGAAAATTACATCATGACCCTCATAGTGTAGGGATTGGAGGGAATTATAGCCTATCAAAGGCAAACATGATGTCCATTCTATCACCTTTACCCCAACCTCTTTTTCTTTGATATTTTGTTCTTAAAATGAGGTTGTGCAAATATTGCAGTTTTATCCAAATATCCTAGACTCTCTCCATGACCAGAAGATAGCATTTTGCAGCACTCCTCCCTTCTCCAGCTCTTCCATTCTTTCTAACTCTTCTTTTGCAATGTATCTTGAACCTTAAAGAGAGAAGACTGTTGATAACAATGTTCATTTAGGGCTGAGCACTCAGTCCCTTATTCTCAGCACTGTGATCAGTTTTGCCTCTCAATGTTGACAGCTGCCCACAAAAAGAAGTGTCTCTGACCAAGGCTGCAGGCAGCTCAGATCTGTGGATATAAGCATAAATATTTATGGAGCAATTTGACAACATGACCATTTAGCAAAATAACAATAGCAGGTTTTACCTGAGAGCCTACAAGGTTCCCAGCCATGGGCTTTTCACCAGGATTACAGTACAAAGCAGGAAGTTCCCATTTGTGGAAAAAGCTTCAAATCCAGTTCGAAGTGATTACTCCATAACATCATGCCATTATTGCACCAGTGGGCGCATCTTGCCTGGGAGCTCAGAATGTTGCATTCAGGATCCAGTGCTTGTGTAAAACCATTGATGTGTTTTCTCTTCCAGCAGCCTGCAGACACTGTCACCTTTGGGCACTATGAAAGTTAGGCTATGCGTTTTTATAAACTTTGGGATTCTAAATTGAATTTGACTAAGGCCAGTGATTCACCTAGGATTTCATGAATCACTACGATAATGTCCATCAGAATCTGATCATTTTATTGTTTTTCTTTTCTCTCCTTAGGAAGGAGGACATGAAAAGTTGTTGTTATTAGTTTTCTATTCTTTGTTGTTTTGGCTCTTTATGGGAGGCCACTACCCAGCTCCCAAAGAAATCACACATGGAGGCTTATTCTTAATTATAAATGCCTGGCCTTAGCTGGGCTTGTTTTTTGCCAGCTTTTCTTAAGTTATCCCATCTACCTTTTGACTTTGGGCTTTTTCATTTTCTTACTTCTGTGTATCTTACTTCTACTCTTACTTCTTGGTTGGTTGTGTAGCTCGGTGGCTGACCCCTTGTGTCCTCCTTTCCCTGTTCTTTTTCTTTCTCTTATTTTTCTTCCAGATTTCTCCTATTTATTCTCTCTACCTGCCAGCCCTGCCTATCCTTTCTCCTGCTTTGCTATTGGCCGTTCAGCTCTTTATTAGATCATCAGATATTTTAGACAGGCAAAGTAATAAAGCTTCACAGAGTTAAACAAATGCAACATAAAAGAATGCAACACATCTTCGCATCAGTAAATAAATGTTCCACAGCATAAACAAATGTAACACATCTTAAAATAATATTCTGCAACATTTTCCCCTTTTTGTCTAAATAAAAAGAAAGATTTTAACTTTAACATAGTAAAATTATAAACAACAAAAACAGTCATCAAGTTACATTTACAATATTCTGTACACTTTTACTTAGCACATTCACAGAAAATAATGCATTATCTATCCCATCTTAGTGAATCCAAAGTTTTACACCTAATTCACCTTCTATCATAAGCAAGGAAAACTGCAATTATAACTGTCTAGTCTTCAACTCCATCAAAGACCCAAAAGGATGTAATATTACCTAACAACAGAGACATTTGACTGCCTGGACAGTCACCCAAAGTTCCTCTACAACACTGGGACATTCATCTTCAGCCTACAGATCCAGAATATCTGGCAGACTCTTCTGTGAAGCAGGAATTTTTGAGGACTGCCCTGCCTTATTTTGGCAAAGTTCAACAGTGTTTTTCCTGAGTGTCCTGCATATCTAATCTGCACAGCACATTGTCAGCAGTCAAAGGCAAGAGCAGTTTCTTTGCCCAGTGGCTAACCTTGCCACAGTGAAAGAAAACTCCATAAGGAGTTTCTTCAATGACATCATCTCTGGAGTAAATTGGTGCTGCCAGGAGCAGATGTGTCTCATTGTCGTGAAACACCTTAGTTTAACAAAAAAAAAATTTAAATGCCATATTCTGTATTCTATATAGGTCTTTGGAGTGTTTGAAAATCATTTATCCATCTAAAATATATCTCTGTATGGTCTTGAAAACATACCTAACATATCTACACATTTGATTGTTATAAATGAATAACACCAAACCCATATTTCTTGATTATCTTATATAGTTTATAATGATAGCTTTTAAAAACTAGAATTTTATCTTAAATTTTTAAATGAACTATATAGTTACAATACCTTAAACAAGCCGGGCGGTGGTGG
>CABHPQ010146410.1:1717-39257 GCA_902168405.1 Peromyscus aztecus
AGAGAGAGAGAGAGAGAGAGAGAGAGAGAGAGAGAGAGAGAGAGAACCCTCCCTACCCTCCTCTCAACCAAAGACGTCACTATTGACCATTTCTGGCTTCTATGGTTTGGGCTATGCTATTATTCTATAGCTTACAACTTTCTTGCTGTATTTGTTTTTATTTTTAGGGTATTTAAAAGTACTGACAATATAACATGAGACATTTAATTCTACAAAATCTAATAAATACCAAGGTAACAATAAAGTTAATTTTTCATAAATGTACATGATTAGTTATTATATAATGTCACTCTGGAATAAAAAATGGACTTTTTAAATGGTGTAAATTTTATGATAGTGGAGGATTTTTAAAATAGAGATAACTACTTCACCTCCTCACAGGGCTATGCAGTTATAGGAATATTTTGAAAAATAAAAAAATATAATTAAATGTTATTCATTGGAATATGTGTCCATCCAACAAACTGACCAACAGGTTACTGTTACATAAGCAGTCATTAGAGCTCAGAGTTAAAAACTAGAATATACCTATAAACTTGAGGGCAAAACCTTAAGCAGTGAAAGTTTTGAAAATTATTTTTCCCAGAATTCTTGTGGGTACATGTGGAAAGTCTTACATTCTATCTGCCTGAAGCGCCTTCCATTTGTCTCATGCAACTGTGACACAGGATAACTGACTGCCCTTCTAGTGTTCTTCAGTGATTGGTAATCAAAACTTCAATGATCTCTAGACCACTGTTTTTGAAGTATTTTATTATCCTTTTTATTTATTTATTGTTGTATTTCCAAAGTATAAAATCATAAGGCTTTTGAAAAACTTTTAAACTCATATCATCATGAGAACCATCAGCAAATAAGATAAAGAGCAGGTCCTTTATACCAGAAGTTTCCTCCTATCTGTGATTCCTCTCCTTGTCTGATGCCTCCCTCATTGATAATCACCAAGCTGATCACTGTTTTTAGGGTTTCTTGTTTACAGAATGTTCTATGAGTGGAATTATAGCCTATGTAGTCTGGTTTCTCTCAGCAACTCATTTGAGAGTCATCTATGTTGTTATGTGTTTCAATAATTCATTTGTTTAGGTTGGATTGAAGTATTCCATTGGGGAGACGGATCATCATTTATCCATTAATTACTCGGTGGACTTTTGGTGTCCTTCCAGCTATTGATTATTACAGACAAAGCTTCTATAGATATGTGTGCACAGATGTTACATAAATATTTGTTTTCAGTCTTTTAGAAACAAATGTGTAGAGATGTGACTGTGGGTTTCTAGTACGTGTGTGTCTAACTTTATATGAAACTGTCCTCTGTCTTCCAGAGTGGTTGAACCCTTCTGCCTCCCAACACCAATGTGTGCAAATAATCTTCATCAACATTTGATATTGTCACTTTTTGTTCTTTTCCTTGAGTCATTCTACGTGTCTGTAGCTGCATCTCATTGTGATTTTGATAGTTTTTTTTACATTTTAATACAAAAGAATTAAAAATTTGAGACCATTTATCTACAGCTCTGACTATAGTTTAGTGTTAAATGGCTTCACTGTCGTGACACATGAGTGTTAATGTCTTTAGTAAATTCTTCCTTCCAGGAGTAACGTCACTGTTCTCACTGTTCTCAGTGCTCAGCTTCCTTAACGCCATGACAGATCTTCCCCACTAGATGGCAGCTGCTCAATTGTTTGGAACTGCCAGGTAGCTAAAGCCAAGGAAGTAGTTGTATAACAAAAGGATAGAGTTAGTCTGTGAACTGTGAAATGCTTTCTTCTGTGATTAGAAGAGGAAAGCAGGGGAGCTGGGGCACTTCACTGACTGCCAAGTTGGAGTTCATTGTATCCTAATGTGTGCGCTTTTAAAGTAATTGCAATGTAAATTTGGAGTTACCAAATGCGGATCCAGTACAACTTACAAAAATACAAAAGCCCAGTGTCTTTTGAATGTAAATCAGAGACATCTGGTCAGCAAATACCTTGTTGCAAGCATATTCAGAAACATGATCTAGTTTCTTTATAAATATTCTATATTTAAATTATAGAAGAAATTCTATCATTTAAAGAATATCCTTGGAAATATAGATGTTTGTACGTTTTGAAAAACTAAGCCTATGTATTTTCTGCAATAGCAAGAGCCAAATTCAGACATTAGTTAAGGTTTATTTGTTTTTCCTTGTTATTTTGGTGCCATATAATGACCCCTCTCCAAGTCGATTTCATTAACTAATACAATATTTACTAAGTTCCTATTTTCTCTCAAGTTTTAGGTTAGACATACTAAAAGTCAGAAGGCCTAAAACATACATTCATACAGAGCAAATATAAATAATAATAATTATTATTATTGCTCTCTAAATGCCAACAGGTATTCTCATACATAAACATCTTACCAGTTACTGGCATAACCTAAAGAAATTTGCAGTCTATGTTGTAGAGGTGGTGACTGAGACTCTGTACCAAATGGGGTACTGTAACTGACATGAAAACACAGTATATAGACTTAACGTGAGATATTATCTGAGAGTCGATTTGCAGCCATTGCCATGAAATGAAACTAAATAATTTTTTTTTAGGATTATTTTAATTTTTATTTTTGGAAGTGCTAGGGACCAAACTTGGAGCCTCATACATGCTGGGCAAGCATTTTGCCAAGTTATACAATTGAAATTGGGATTCTGATAGTAACAAAGAACAGATCTGAGTATTCTTTGCTTTTCTAGCATTAAATGTCTTTGTTATGGTGCCATTACACAAAATATCAGATACACAATAGATTTCTGTTAAAATTAATATTTCCTTGATCCTGCCGAAGAAAGTAAGATTTAGCCAGACAATCTTGTTCTCTGTAGCCATCCGACAGTGTTATTTCAGAGAAGGCAGGCAAAGGAAGCACTTTATCTATTATCAGCATACCTGGGGTGTTGTCCTGGCTTAAGCCCCTTTGCCCTTTAAAATTTTTACTTGGCTAGAGCCAAGTTCTTTGTCGTCCACAGCCTTCATATTCTTGATGTGTCAGTGAGAGATGTCGTCAGTTTTTCTTCGCTGCCCTTGCAGCGATCTCATTGTGGAACTCTTGGAGAACTTGCAGCTGGTTCGGCCTGATGGAGATGTGTGAGCGGATTTTGGGGATGGCTTCTATAGCCTCCTCCGGGCTCCAGTCGTGCACCTGAATCAGATATGCTGCGACCATTGTGGCACTTCTGGATCGCCCAGCCTTACAATGCACGTAGACACACTGGCCCAGTGACTGGTACTTGAGAGCAAACTGGACTCCTCTGTGGAGGTTGGCTAAGGTGGGGACCCCAGTCATGTCAACTGTGCTGAGCCGGAGCTGCTCAACTCCTGCTTTCTTCCATTCCTTCACGGTGTTACACAGGAATCTAGTCTCGTACTCTTTGTTCATGGTGATCACTCCGCTCACGTTCTCGTCCAGTACCAGCATGGCTCCCGAGGAGAGGCGCCGCAAGGGGGGAAACTAAATATTTCTGTGTCATTAGTGGTAGGCAGTTTTCAAGATTTGATGGCCTCCGCACTTGTACATGCAACTTCTATGATGCTTATAAAGTTGAAAGTACCAGAAGAAAGAGAGGTCTAAGACAGCAGCTGGGTAGATGACAGAGCCAGAAAGCAGGATACATACTCATAAGAACAATAACAATAAAGCCTTTTTTGAAAATTCATATAGAAACCTATTTATTGTAGAAGTTTCCTGAAATATATACATATAAAAAGAATTTAAATAGAATTACCTTATAAAGGGATGACAATGCCCCTATAAGTTATCACCAGCAATAAAAAGCCCAGTGCCAGGAACAGTTTACTTCTTTGGACTTATAGGCCAGTGGGTCCTATAGACTGCTCCCCCTGACCCCCACATACACATTATAGGCTACTGCCATTGCTCTTGGTTACCTTCCAGAACTTTATGGTAAAAACTATTGCTGAAGACACTGAATTCCTCCATTTGTGTGTCACAGAATATGGAGAAATCAAGCTGGTATGATCCTGGAAACTTCATCTTTACTGGCTAAATTTCATGCTGCTGTTAGATAGTATACATACAATCAAAGGGGAGAAGTAATCATCAGTATTATCCAGCCATGAACCTTGAATGAACTACTGGCCTGGCAAGACATGCCCAGTGATGCAATCATGACATGGATGTCACATCACTTTCTGATTGTATTTACGACTTGCTCCACAAGACAGAACTCATAGTTTGCACTACTAATGGAGCTAAGAACCTGTGGCTAGATGGCTCACAAATCTTAGAAGACATCCTACTACTACTATTCTGTTAAATGGACATAGTATTAAACTCACTCCTAGTGATTTATTGTTATATCCATAGATTAATTCATCCATCTCTCAACCCTCATTTACAGTAGATGACAATTAACACAGAAACCCACAACTGGTCAAGATGCAGAGAATAAGAGAATGAGGAATTTTCAGCCTGAAATTGGACATCTTTATTACATCTCCTCCTTCCTTGGCTCAAGGATCATCACGGAAGAGGGGGCTGAAAAACTGTAAGAGCCAGAGGCTGTAGATGACTACCATGAAACAGTATTTTCTCAATATAATATTTGCATAGATGAACTCAATTGTGGTTGTGAGAGCATGCACAGGACATAAGCAACACCAAGCCAGACAAAAATCTCAGCATGGAGCAGGGAGGTAGACATGAAGTCTACCTCTAGCTAAGGAACTGGTGATAATTTATAACCACGGGGAGAGTCCAATTTCATTAAGGTTGTGATCATTGGTAGGGTATGTTCCAGTTGATGGCCATGAGCCTAGGATTGTGAATATGATCAAAATATACTGGATGATATTGTCAAAGAATTATGAAAAAAATTTTTAAAGAGAAAGAGAAACCATCATATCTTCATGGTTTACCTAAGCCAAAAGAAGATTCTGGAATATCATCAGTTACAATCTTCACCTGTTGGAACTACAATGGCATCCTGCAGTCAACACAAAGAACATATCCATGAATCTCAGTGCATCCTCAAGAGTCACAGACACATGTAGTGCATTACCAAGCTGGCATTACCATGCAGACCATCCCCTCCCCTTCAAATTCTTGGTCTAGATTATGAGACCGAGACAAGAAAGAAACAATTATATTACTTAAATTATTACACATTCTTGAATGACATTTGGGGATTCAAAAAACGATCTCAATTTTATCAAAAATGATATCAATTTTTGGAGCCAGAGGGGTCCAGAACATCACAAGGAAACCCACAGAATCAATTAAACCGAGCTCACAAGGGCCACAGAAACTGAAGCAACAAACACAGACACTGTATGGGTCTGAGCTAGGTCCTCTGCATGAACCTTACTTTATGTAGCTTGGTGGTCTAGTGGGACTCCCAACAATGGGATTGGGGGTGTCTCTGACTCTTTTTCCTGTGCTTGGGACCCTTTTTCTCCTACTGGATTGCTTCATGTAGCCTTAATTTGTATTGTATCTTAATTGAATCTTATTAGGCCATGTTTGGTTGATATCCCTGAGAGGCCTGTCCTTTTCTGAAGGGAAACCAAAGTCTAGTGATCTGGAAGAGAGCAGAGGTGTGGGGAGAGGGGCTGGAAGGAGAAGAGGGAGGGGAAACTGTGGTTGGGATATAATACATGAGAGAAGAATAAATTAAAATAAATGATCTCAAGTATTTTTAAGCATGATTATATTTCCTGCTACCTCAACTCCCATTTACATTCAGCCTAAAACTTGTGAGTTCTTCTGTAACTGACCTAAAATTAAAGACTTTGATTCCTATTCCAAAAGTTCACCTCCGTACAAGTTCAAGTTATCTTTATCTGTATGTTTCCCCTCTATAGTTATGATTTAATTCAATAAGCATGCATTAAGCCTCCACTGCATGCAATCTGCTTAGGTATAATCTATTGCTGGGAGACAGGGAGCAAATGGTGTTTTCTGTCATAGACTCTTAATTCTCCTGCTTTGTAGGCTCCTTTAGCAAAATACATCTTAAATACTGTAACGCACAGGAAATAAAATAAAAAGGACTGTGGACTCAGAAGGACTTGGTGTTTGTTTATACCTGAATTTGCCCTAGAAAACGCTAGTGCTACCCATGTCTCTCTTGGTTTCTCAATGTTTCTCCCTACCCCTTCTAAATTGTTCCTTAAAATGTGAAAATAAGGTCTGGTGAGATGGCTCAGCAAGTCAAATAGTTTCACTTCAAAGCTGAAGATGAAAACACATGCAAAAGTGGAGAAAGGACACTCCACTTTGCCTAATTGTCCTGAACTTCCCTCACAACATTCCTATGTATACACACAAGGGAGAAGGGGGACAAGGGGAGGGGAGACACAGAGACACAGAGACACCTAGATGGAGACACAGACAAACAGGAAGAAAAGGATTTTTTTTTTAAATAAATAAGTACAGCCGATTATTTGTCTTAGAGTTACTCTTAGCCTGGATTTTTCTTGCTGTGTTAACTAGTGCCGTTTGTCCTGTAGCTCCTATAAAATCAGTTTTTTTTCTGGAGACAGGCTTCACACAGGAAAGACCCCTTCATGAATTGCAAGGTGTGCCTACATCAGAAATGATTTGATATGTGCTCCACCTTCTTCTAATAAGGTTTTCTTTGCTGATCATATTTTCCAGATTTATTCATTTGTGATAATTATATTTTACCACTCTTCCCAGTTGGTTAAGGAGATGACTGCTATAAAGAGAAATTTCTTTTCACCTACTTGATTACTTCTTATTTCAATCCATATCAGACGAGATAATTATTTGATTCCTTCCCTCTGTATGTCAGCTTCCAAAAATAACAAGAAGGTTCCTCAGTATTCTCTAAAGCTGAAAATCAGGGGAAATCTTAAATATTATCATTAAAGTGATAGACTTAAACATATATTTTAATGTGGTATATTTCAATCCACTCTAATTTTTCCTTGACATAGACATTAGCGGATTTTGGCTAGTGGTAGTAAACTGTCTTTTGAGACTTTTTACTATGACACTATGAATTTGATTTTGACATAACAGGACAGTCTAGATTTATCTTGTATTCCATCTGTGCTAGTCCTAAGACCAGCCACCAATTTCCATTTTTTCCAAAAAGCCCCATCTCATTTTATTAGACAATTCTATTTAGAATCTACATGAGGGGCATGTAGCCCAGTGGTAGAGTACTTGTTTAGCATGTTTGAGGCCCTAGGTCCAACCTCAGTTCCCCCAAAATAAACACAAAACAAAACCTGTACAAGGACATCTGAATGCCACTTATTGCACCTTTATGCATATCTTGACATTCTGGTAATTGTCATGTTTCCCAGGTGTTGGAGTTAGGTACTACTGGTTTTTTTTTTTTTTCCATATTTCTTAAAATTTTTATTGATTTTATGTATGCATTTGTATGTGCGTGTATGTGTTTGTGGGCACACGTGCACCATAGCAGTCCAAGAACAACTTGTGGGAATCAGTTCTTTCCTCCTACCATGTGGGTTCCAAGGACCGACTGTTTAATTGCTCCCCTCCCTTGGAAGCTTTAACAGCATTTTGTGAAACCCTGGAAGATAGACCACAGGAAAAAGACTTTCAGGTCAGATCCAGGTCAAATCATCCAGTCTTTTGTCTTAAGTGCACAGTGTCTTCAGCAATAGGGGCCTACCCTCAACCCCTGAGAGACAATGAAGGGCTGCAGCAGTAAACCTTGCTGTTTCAGGATTGGATAAGTGAGACAGCCGATTAGCTTGATCTGTTTGGGAGGCCTCCAGGCAGTGGGACCGGGTCCTGTCCTCAGTGCATGAGCTGGCTGTTTGGAACCTGGGGCTTATACAGGGACACTTGACTCAGCCTGGGAGGAGGGGACTGGACCTGCCTGGACTGAATCTACCAGGTTGAACTCAATCCTCAGGGGAGTCTTTGCCCTGGAGGAGATGGGAAAGGGAGGTGGGCTAGGGGGAAGGCGGGGGGTGGGGGGTGGGAGGGTGGGATGCGGGAGCGGGGAGAGCAAAGGAATCCGTGGCTGATATGTAAAATTAAATTAAATTACAAAATAAAAAAAAAAAATAAGCTTTCCAGACACTTGCAGGGAGGTTCCTCCTGACTGGTACTGAGGTTTCTGTTAGTTTGTTCTTATTTAGAGCACTGTCAGCCCAAGTGGCTTAACTTCCTTTAAGATGTGTGTGTGTGTGTGTGTGTGTGTGTGTGTGTGTGTGTGTACATTTATATACATATATATGCATATATATGTACATGTGTATATGTATATGTGTGTATTCAAATACACTCCTTCGTTATTGCACACAATTTATAATTTGGGGTAAATATAAAATAATATAATTCTTGATGTTTTTATCAACCAACCTTGGTGTTATTTGTCTCTAGTCCCACCTCCTTCTGCATTGACTTCCCTCCTTTCTCCACAGTTGGAGCCCCCTGCCCCGCTATTCCATTCCCCATTTCACATCACCTGTATCCTGTTGTTCCTCGCAGATAATACCCTCCCCACACCTATGGCCCCTTTATTCTTCCCTGGTTTCTGTTATCTCCTGTTTTCTTACTCCATGTTGTGTACAACTATAGAGTAAGTGACACCCATTCACATGTCAGTGCACCCAACAGCTGTATGATTGGACTCAAGGTCCACTAAACAGGAGGAAAACCATGTCTGGTACTGGAAACCTGACCAGATTTCTAGGGCTAGAGAGATCATGGCCCTTAGAAAAGAATCTTCCACTGCCATTTTGCTAGACAGGTATTATTTCTTACCACATTCACAATCTTCTCCTTATGCCCATAGATAAGTGTACTTACACCCCTCATGAAAGAAGTTCCTCTTTTTTTCTTTACAGCAAATGGAGACAGCCACAGAAACCACAAGTACACAAAAATGCAGACTCCAGTAAATTTTGGGAAGCATCGCTCAAACAGATACATCTACATCACAGCTCCTTATCTATGGCTCAAGAAACATCACAGAAAGAGGGGCAGAGAGGCTGTGAGAGCCAAAATACCAGGAAGCCTACAGTGAAACAGTAGCCCCGAGAAATGACTGCACAAACAACATGAAAAAAATGACAATATCAGTGGGATGTGTTAATGTGGAAGGGCAAAAGTTTCACAGAGTCCTACCAAGAGACAAAGAACTACAGGCAACTAATGACTGCTGGGAAAAGAAGAATTAGATCTTTCTAGAGTTAAGCCCCCTTATTGGTTGCCCAATGCAGAATTGTCAGTCTGAAAACCATATACACACCATCAATAAAAAAGAGATTCAGGAAGTTGTATTATGTATATGTATAAATATGTATATATTGCTGGGTAGTATATGGTGGCACATGCCTTTAATCACAGCACTCAGGCAAGCAGAGGCAGGTGGATCTCCATGAGTTTGAGGACAGCCTTGTCTACAGAGTGAGTTCCAGGACAGCCAGAGCTACAGGGAGAATCCCTGTCATGAAAAACCAAAACAAAAGAAGAAAATATGCAAAGATTGTGTGTGTGTGTGTGTGTGTGTGTGTGTGTGTGTGTGTGTGTGAATGTGTGTGTGTGTGATGGCAATAAAGAGGCTATTGTCTTGAGAGTGTGGGGCCATTGGAGGTGTTCAAGATAGGCTAGTTGGGAGAGGCTAGAGAAAGGAAAGGGAGGAGGAAAACTGATATACTTCCGTTTCAATTTAAAGATATATAATAAACACACACAGAAGGCACTCAGGGTGGGATATATGCAGCTTTATGCTACCACTTTCTTGGGTGGAGAAAACTATGAAATACTCTTATAAAAAAAAAGAGTTACATCATAAAGGTGACTCATTCTCAAGTTCAAAGTATGCTTAACTCTATCAATCTTAAAAGAAGCTGGATGTTTTTCATCCCAGTAGGACTAGCCATATAACCTGGAACTCCTCTAATCCCTGAACTCTGTATCTGAAAAGAGCAAGTCATAAAACCAGCTTCTGGATAAACACTCACATGATATATTCATAATGATTTATTCTGCCCATAGGGTTCTCACTATTTACCTTTATTATACATAGGAAGAGAAAGTGAACATCCAACACTTCTTAACTCCAAGCTGGGACATCCCAGCATCACTAAGTACAGCCAGGAATGGTCACTGCATCCCCCAGGATAAAGGAGTGTTATAGCATGGAGCACAAGCTCCTTAGAGCAGTGAATTCTCATTACACTGTTCCTCCTTTTCTCCAGTTAGGCAAACACTAGCTTCCTGAATAAAGCACCAATTCCATGGCTGAGACCTCCTCAAGAAGGAGCTTAAAGAAGCCCCAGTGAGCAAGAAAGCTCTCTGAGGCATACCTCCTGATCTGTGTTGCCTCCTTGAATATTGGCACTTAAGTAGCTATAAGTCAGAGCTGCAGACATTCCTTAAAAGAATGATGACAGTCACAGACCCAATTACATCATAAATCTCTCTGGAACACCATGCCCCATGCTCAGGAAGATAGGCAAAGCCCTCCTCTTTATCCAAGACTTCTTTTAATTAGGGCCCAGGGGCCCAGGGAAAGTCTCTGAAGTAAATCTTGATACAGCTCTCAGATTTGAACAAGACCTTGGTGGGAAGATATGTTTTTAAAATCTAGGTCTCTTAACTGGGAACCCAAGCCAATATGGCTAGAGTTTCCAAGCACCATGAAGTTCATTAAGGAAAGACAAGAAGTGGCACAGGTAAAGTGATGATTTCTTGCCCCTAGCACTATGGGACACACATTTGACCACACTCCATCTCCAGCTAAGCCCATGTCTTTTCCAAACCGCCTCTCAGCATCTTCTCTGGTGAGTTCTCAAGAGGCCTCCTCTGCTTTCCATTGTATCTGCAGCAGTCAGACTGGTTCTTCCCCTATGCACCCTCTCACCAGGGTGCTTCCCACTCCTGTGGTTTGAATGTCTGGTTAGCACATGTCTGACTGGAGCCAAATCTGTTTACTCACTCAGTTGCTCTGTCTTTGCACAGAGATGGCTTTTCTTTTCTAAATGATCCTCCCTTTCTGAACTCACATTGTTCACACATAATTTTTTTAAAATCCCTCCCTCTATTCTATTTCTGCCATAAGGAAGAAATGCTCATTTCTTTTCTCTGACCCCTTTACCCAATATATACATCTGTCATCTTACTAAGTATGGCAATTACACACCCATATATGCGTTTCATCTAAAATACTCCAAGCTGCTTCAGTAAAGGGAATATTTTTCATTTATGGTTTGCCCCAAATTTCTTATCTCTGCTCATGGAGGACATTTATGAATATTTTAATGTTTCTAATGGTGATGGATACAACCCAGAATACTCTAAACTCTTCGAGGTCTGGGGAAAATGGGGATCTTTCTTCATTCTTCTTCTTAGTATATGAGTCAGAAATCCAGAGAACAGAGGCCTCCCATTCAAGCTGTGGACAACACTCAGAACATAAGCAGATCTTCAGAGGTGGTCAAAAGCTACTGACTGAATACATGCATGCATATAGTAGGTGTCTACCACTTTTTGAATCATTTTTCTCATTATGACCTAATAAGATCAACCAGATAATAATATCTATGGGTGTAGTTCTGTGTTCCTTTCTATATGGATCAAACTTTAAACAGCATTTTCTTATGATCATTTATGGTAGATCTCTTGGCATATATTGTACATATTTTATAACATACTTCAAATATTTCCCCCCATCATTTTGTGTGTCATTGTGAGTTTGCATTTATAGATGTATTCTCTAGGGAATAATAGAGCAAAAACATATTTGCTGTATGATTATTTGATTGTCTATATCCCCTAACATATTATTTACTTAAAAAATTAAAGTTGCCGGGCGGTGGTGGTGGTGGCGCACGCCTTTAATCCCAGCACTCGGGAGGCAGAGGCAGGCGGATCTCTGTGAGTTCGAGGCCAGCCTGGGCTACCATGTGAGTTCCAGGAAAGGCGCAAAGCTACACAGAGAAACCCTGTCTCGAAAAACCAAAAAAAAAAAATTAAAGTATAGTCATCTAACATGACCGCAGTAATAGGCACGGTGCACAAGAAAACATGTTGAGTATGTAAGTAAATGTCTCAGTTGTCAGGTCTGTGCAGCCTGGGTTTCAGGCCATTGTGCTCCTTCTCTGGCTTAGTCACATAGACTCTTGGGGACTGGAGGCATCTCTGTGCCTTCTCTGAGGCCATAATTGAAATGGCTCTGCCAAACAATTACCAATATGCAGGATGAAATCAGTCCTACAGCTTGTGGACACAGTCCCATAGAAGACGGTACAGGGAACAGAACAGAAAGGTACAAAAAAGAAATCATCCAGGCAGAACGCTCTGGCAATCAGTTCCCTAAGCTGGTTTCCCAACTTTCCTTAGAGGAGTGAGGGTAGAAACTAGGGATTATTGAGCAATGTGTTCAGACACAACACTCAAAAACCTTCTGTAACCCCACTTATGGGTCTTCAAAGTCTGAGTAAAAGAGGGTCAAGGCAAGGGCTAACCTTGTGTTTTAGAACAAAGCTTTATTTGCAATCCCTTGCCAGTTTCTCAAATCCAGAGGAAAAGCACCTCTGAGATTCTTCTCCCTTGGACAGTTTTTTTTTTTCCTTTTCAATTTCAACTGCCAAACTTCAGTGAAAAGTGTGAAAACCAAAGGTTCCCAGGAAACACGCAAGTGACTTTTTTTCCTTCCCAGTCTATGCTATTTCTACCCGTATGCTTTCCAACTTGGTCTTTATATGTTCTTATTTTTATTTTCTAATTAAAAACAGAAATGAAAACAAATAATATCATACAACCAGCCACTAGCTACACACTGGATAATATTATCATGCGTGTGCTTATTTTATACAGAGCTCTTTCACCATCTTCTCTGAACCCCTGAATACCTTTGTAAGATAAGTAGGGCATAAAATAGAGAGAAAATACCACACCATCCAGTCTGATGAGCTGAATGTATTTCTGCTCAAAGGAACAGACTTTGTGTTATGTTAAGTGAAATCTGAAATTTTACAGGATCGCATGTACAAAATTGAACAAGAGAGTAAGAACCAAAGTACAGCAACCTAAGCATCAGTGATATATGTACATTTTAGATCAGAAACATGACCGGCTTCACAATGGACTTCTTACTGTTTATATACATTTAATGTAAATATAGATTTGTAGGTGTGCATGTTTTATTTTTTAAGATGTACAGAATACAAGTAAAAATAATTTTAAAGATAGTGTTTCAAAATGAGACTTTTTAGTGCCTCTGAAACTTTAATTTACTGGTTATACAATTTAGAGCTGTAACTAGAAAATGTGTACAATAATGAAGGGAGTTTACAGTGTAACTTAACAAAAGATTATTATACCATTAATGCTTTTTAAAGCAACAAATTAAGAAAGAAAGCTGCTCTTATTGTTTAGATAAGAGTACTAAGGCTACGAATGAAGCTCAAGGCCACAGGACCAGCAAGGGGAAGGCCAAATTCTAGAAACTGTATCTTCTGTCTGAGAGTCCAATATCGTTTTCCTTACCTTCAATTAAACAGGATTTGTAGTCTAATAAACAGATTTAAAAAAAAAAAGCAAAACACTTTTCACATCTGTTGTCTGCAAATTTTAGGTTCATTCTCTTCTCTGGTTGATATAACTATACTCAGCCAGGAAAAAGAATCGGGGCAAAACATATTTGTACAGTTTTATACACGGGTGTTTTTTAAATAAGTTCTTTTTATGAGCCAATAAAACTTTTCTAATACCAGTAAGAGCTGAAAGTGACATCTCATCTCTAAAGAGAATAGAAATCTTATAAATAACAGAAAGGTCTCTCTGAACATTTATGACTTTCCAGGGATAATTTTTTTTTGCTGCCACATGGGGGTGCAGTGTTGTCAATATTAACTTGGAAGAATTCTGAGCATCTCAGATGACCAAGGCAGGGGAGTGACTGAAAAAGATAGAGTCTACATACACAGAGTATTCTATCCTTCCTGCATGAGATAGAGGTTCAAGGGTAGGAGTGAGTTTTAATTCATCCTCCAAGTGTCTCCAGTATCAAATCTTCATGGTGTCAATTTGGCAAATTGTTCCATCTTAGAAAGTACTTCACACTGTGTTTGAATTGTCCACATGGGATGGTCATATTAATATGTGCCATGCTACATCCTCCAGGCCTGGAAGGTGATTAGAGAATTGCTTAATTAAGCAAAAGTCACTTTTGTTGTTGGAATTACTATGAGATAATTGACCATGATGGGAGCTGTGTCCCTGAGCTGAAAGCAAACCATGGGAGCCAAGGTCAATTATCTTTTATTAATGCCTACAGTGAAAAGAGCTATTGTGATCATCCTGAGACATAACTATCAAACACTCAAAGTCTTAACTAGCAAACCCCTTTAAAAGAAATTATAGTGATCACAGATCCAGTGTGATTTAGTTACAGCAAAACCACCACACTGAACACTCATGGCTTCCTAATGGTGAACATTTCCATATATTTCCTTATGTCTACATGTGTAGGAAGGGGTTCTAGTTTTACACCTGCTGAGAGTATTTTCTAAAACCCTTCCAGTTGAAAACTTGTCTCCTGAGTTTACATTAGTTGCTTTTGGTGAATAATTAACTCTTCCCACAACTTTGGTATCATTTAATATTGAGCACAGCTTAATGTTAGTGGAAAATACATACATTTCAGTATCTGACAGAGTAGAGGTAGAATCCCAGGAATGTCAGGTATACCATGTACTAACCTTGCAACTTAGTCACGTAATCTCTTGGTGTCTGTAGGGTCCACAAAGGGAATAAAACGCAATTTAAATAGGATGCTAAA
Source organism: Peromyscus aztecus (assembly GCA_902168405.1). Lineage (NCBI taxonomy): Eukaryota > Metazoa > Chordata > Mammalia > Rodentia > Cricetidae > Peromyscus > Peromyscus aztecus. The sequence continues at coordinate 16,495 of CABHPQ010146410.1, forward strand.
GATAGTTTTATGGAAGGATGGGGATAACAAGATGACTGAGAACGCAGAAACAGAGCAAGGACCATTTACTACACCTATGGACCAGGGAAAGAGAGTAAGCAGAGACAGAGTCTAATGAGCCAGAGACTTGGAAAGGTGTCAGCTTGCAGGTGCTAGAGTTATAGTTTGACCACTGACTGCCAGTGCCAGGATAGGGAATAAATGTTCTGGTTCTTTTCTTCTTTTACTTTCTGTTATAAAGGACACACCCTTTGGCTGAACCCACATAGCCAGCTGGAAATAGGCCAATAAAGAAGGTCATAGTGGCACAGCTGATGATGGTCAGTCTCCTGACCTCCAAGAATGGTGGTGAGAAGCAGAGGCTATTTCTGTTAGAAAGATGCAGAGAGAAGCAACTTGTTTTCTTTGTGCATTTCACCTCACTTGTGAGTGGAGATATGAATGAAACTTGCCCAAGAAAACTGTTAACATGAAATAAAACACACAATTCAGCACTCTTCTTTTGGTAGCTGATCAATGAATAGCAGCTAATTCTCATCACTGTAGTAGTCACAGATCATAGTGAAGTGAGTCTGTATTCTGGATGGAAATCCAAATTCATCCATAAATTTAGTCCTCACAAAGCTATTTCATCCATTTTTCAGAAGGAAACTGTTATGAGAGACCATAAACATTAAAGCACTAAGAAAAATAAATCATCAAATGGTGCAAATAACATGCCTATTTGCATTTTGGTATAAGGGTATATATTGGTATGTAATTGGTATAAGTTATATATTCTGATATATCATAATTCTACTCAGAGACTATGGGATCAATAAATACTTTATAGTTTGTACTTTTCTACTATCCTTTGGCATATATGAAATGGAACAGTGACTCAAAATAGAGAGACTTAACATTTTGAGAGCATGTATATGCCTATAGCCATGATATTTAAAATGGTTAGCAATCATTCAGCCTTCACAATGTGTTGGAATGCTGTTTCCATGAACAAGTCTGCTGCTATCATTTGGTAAAATAAATTCCACCATCCAGGTTTCTCTCTCTCTCTCTCTCTCTCTCTCTCTCTCTTTCTTTCTATCAGTTTTTTTGTTTGTTTGTTTAGACAGAATTTCTCTGTGTATCTCTGAGTGTCCTGAAACTTCTCTGTAGACCAGGCTGGCCTCAAACTCATAGAGTCCACCTTCTTCTGCCTCCAGAGTGCTGGGATTAAAGGAGTGCATCACCACTGCCTGGGTCAGGTTTACTTTTCCATATCTACAACCTCTACTGTCCTTAAGCAATTGTCTCTTCCTAAGGTGGTATTCTTTTTATAGACAACTAATGAATGCTGAGAGTGGGAGAAATCGTCTTCCCCAAGGAGGAGCACACCAAGTGGTTTTCCAATACCAAATGGTCAGCCCTGAAAACATATAGACAAGTGACATCATACTGACAGGGCAGAGTATATTTAGGAATATATACGGATATACATATATATATATATATGCATGTAACAACAATTAATGAAAAAGAGGTCATGAATTTGAAGGAGAGCAAAGGGGAGTGTATGGGAAGGTTTACAGTGATAAAGGGAAGGAAGAAATGATACAATTATATTATAATCTTAAATAAAAGACAGAAAACTTTCTAATATATTGTTGGTCTTCTCATGAATGCAGTGGTCTATGCTATCTTCTAGTTTTTTCTAGTTTTCTTATTATAGTCTGATGATATATAACCAACAGTTACATGTATATACACAGAAAAACATGTGCACAAAAGTGGTTGGTGTAAGAATTAGATGAACAAGAACACAAAGATGGTACCAACTGCTATTGTTGTTTTCAATATTTTTGCTTCTATTAATAAGGTTGAACATGCATGGCAAATATTATGGTAATGATGGATATTATTATTTTCCAATTTGAGTCTTTGTCATACATGCCTGTTCTTAGGATGAGACTGGCAATCTTTGTGTTCAGCCCGTGACTACTGCCAACTTTATGTTTACAGTGGCATTGCCCGCCAGATTTTGTAGCTTGGAATGATGTCTTTCAAATAGTAGTGGCATTGATGTCCCAGATCTCAGAACAGAATGCCAAGTGCTAAATGCCAAGAGCTAAACAAAATGACAACACACTTCCCCTTCCAGGAAAATGAAGTACAGATGACTGTCTCAACATCTAATAACTAAAGCTGCTGGATATTATATATAAAACAAACACAAATAGGCCCTAGTAAGAGGGGAGAAATATAAATACCAGAAAGAAATCACATGACCCAAAGAAGAACATGATAGTAAGTTCTCTAGGAGTGCCTTGTCTTTCCTGTAGTCCAGATTAGTAGTTAAACAAATCCAAACCTCAGAAACATTATTAGATCTTCATGAAAGAGTCCTAACAAAAGCCTTCTATCCCTCTCTAACCAAAGGGAGAGGCAAGGATATCCTAGAAACACCAGACTTTACAATGTAAGTCATTTCCTTCAGTCTATCACCACACCACACACACACACACACACACACACACACACACACACACACACACAATACATGCACAATTGAATAACTTGTTGTTTTTCTATGTGCTAGCTAAAAGCATGTAAACTAAAAATGCAGTACTGTGTACAATTCTTCAAAAAATGATTTACTTGAGTGTAAATAGTGTATGCCCCAAACTACAAAACACTGATGAAAGAATTCAAAGAAGTTGTAAATAGACACACCATGACTATGAATTGAATGACTCAATAGCATAAAATACCTATTTTGATCACATTTATACCCAAGTTGTAGTGGTGTGAATGAGAAATGTTCCCAGAGGCTCATGTAATTGAACACTTGGTCCCTGGTTGGTAGTACTGTCTGGGGAAGTTATGGAACCTTTAGGAGTTACAGACTTTCTGAGGAAAGTTTATAGCCTTATCCCACTTCCTATTTCTCTCTCTCTCTCTCTCTCTCTCTCTCTCTCTCTCTCTCTCTCTCTCTCTCTCTCTCTCTCTCTCACACACACACACACACACACACACACCCCTGTGTGAATGACCATGTAATCAGTAATCAGCCCCCTTCCTGCACCCACTACCATGCCTGTCTGCTGACATGCCTTCCCCACCGGCACAGACTCTCATCTCTCTGGAAATGTAAGCCAAAAATCAACCCTTTCTTCCACAAGTTGCTTTTGAGCATGGTCTTTTGTCAAAGCAGCAGAAAAGTAACTGATGCACAAGTTCAATATAGTTCCCATCAAATTCCAAAAAGGATGTTTGTAAGTAGAGATAAGATTTTATGAAATTCATATGGAAAGACAAAACAATCAGAATAATTCAAGTAATAATTTAGAAAGTTAAAAAAAAGAATTATTCTACTTTATTTCTAGACTACAGCTATGGGAATTAAAAGCAGGTGAGCTTCCAGGCAGGATAGATACACAGATCAATGGAACAGAAAAGAAATGTCTAACTGAATTCTGACAAGGTGCTATGCTAAAGTAATTCAAAGAGAATTGACAAGCTTCCATATAAGATTCTAGAGTAATTCACCTTTCATAGGCATGTTCCCTCTCCCAAAAGAAACTTGTGAATCTCAATTTTGAAAAATTATACTAAAATAGCTCGTGTGGTCCATTAAAAGAAAAATTAATAAAATGGATTCTAACAAAAATATTTGTAAGTTATATATCCAACAAAGAACCTCCAAAATGCACAAGGAGCTATCCAAAGTCAATAACTCATATTGGGAAATAGGTAAAAGTCAGGAAGCGACTATTCACTGAAGAGGATATAAAATGTGTGTATGACATCCAGTATCTTCTACCCCATTGTAAAGTGTACATTCATATACACAAGATGGTTAAGGTATAAATGCTACTTGAGATGCAAAGACATTGGTTCTCACATATTTGTGGTAAGAATATAAAATGAGGTAACTACTTCAAGGAACAAGATGGGATTTAAGAAAACAGAAAAAAGCATTCAGATGTAAGTCTATCAGTTCCCCTCTTCAACATGGATGTTAGAGAAATAAAAACACATATTCTTAAAGTCAATAATTAAAGAAGATGGGGTATGCTAATACCCCAAAATATAAGTAAGCAATAAATATAATAAGCATTCTACAACTTGAACAATATCCCAGAGTATTACGATGAATTTAAAAAATATGGCTGGAGAGATGTCTCAGAGAGTAAGAGTGATTGCTCTTTAAGCATAAAGACCTAAATTTGAACTCAAGTACTCAGTACAAAGCCAGACATGGCTTCTCTAGCCATGCAAACATGTGCACGCACCACAAACACATCATACAATGTACACACAAAGCAAACAATACATAAGTAACTAAACAAATATTGTTTTCAAAAATGAACCAAAACTTAGGTATTGTTGATAACAGTCAAAATGGTAAAACTATGGATATGGAGAACAAATTTTATATTCACAAAGGTTAAGGGGCTCAGAGCACAGGAGAGGGCATAGTTGTGAAAGGAAACATGTGGTATCTGTGCAATGAAAACATTCTGAATATTTACTGCATTGTGTCATTGTTTTGGTTTTCATATTATACTATAATTCAAAAACACCATTATTTAGAGACACCAGGTAAACACTACACCATCCCTTTGCATATTACTTCTGAGAAACATATATGAATTTATATCTTGAGATAAGTTTAGTGTATTAAAGGAAAATTCATTATACCTTTCTATTTTTTGAAATGATAATATAATTACTTCATTTTTCCTTCCTTTTCCTCCCTCCAACTCCTCCCATGTTACTCTCTTTGCTCTTTAACAAATTTGTAGCCTTTTTTCTTTAACTGGTGTGTGTGTGTGTGTGTGTGTGTGTGTGTGTGTGTGTGTGTGTTCCTAAATCTATAACTACAACCAAAGTCCCTCTTTGGCACTCCTCCTCCCACCTCCACCTCATTTCTGAGCCCCTCTATCTCTCTGGAGGATATTCAATGCCAGTGGGCTAGTGAGGTGGTGCCAAAGCCTGCATAGGCATGAGTAGGAGAAAACTAAGAGCAGAGTGAGATGTTGTTCTCTCTCTGGTGTTCCCAGGGCTTTGCACTGTGGAGGAGCTGGGACGGGTGCAGGAAGGACCCCTTGTGGGTTCAGATGTCGCTGCCTCTGCCTTCACCATAGTGACACAGACCTTTAGAAGTGGTGGTTCTTAAGAAGGGAAAGAAATGCCATTGTGTTGGATCTTTCTCTTCCCCATGATTCTGAGGATGTTGGAAAATGACAGTAGGCTACGAATAATAAAACAGGGACAATTGGGACATATCCTGGATCCCTGTATTTTTGGAAGGAGATGAGCAAGACAGAAACAAAAGGCAAAGTAGGAGAATTTGATTAACATTTCTCTCTCTAATACTGCATGTAAATATATGACTGATACATTTATCATTTTCTCACTGTCTTCATTTATTTGTCCAGAAATACATATTGCATTCTTATGCTCTGATAGGAATTAGGCCAGGCCAGGCCATAAACAAATTTAGTAAGATACCAATTTTTCCTTTTAAGTACTCAGAATATAATAGAAGACAAATCATTTTTAACTGTCAATTTTAGAACAATGCAGACGTTTTATAACTGAGCTAAGAACAGAGCATGGAGGATTGCCATTGTGACTGGAGAAGCTAACTGTCCTGGTACAAGGGTATTGTGGAAAGTGCTTGAATAATTTGACAAAGGGATTGACCTATTGATGTCTCTACTCATTCCTTCTATCCAGTGCATCAGGCACTGTGAGAATTGTAAGGTACAGATAAAAGCACCTCAGGCATCAAAGACCGAAACAGCATTAGCCAGCAGGCACGACTTAACATGATACAGCCACACTTCAAATAAATATATATTAAATCAAGTTGAATTAACTAGCAAGAAGATAATAGAGATTTCATTAAAGTTCATATTGTGAAAGAAGCTTAAGACTAGGGGCTTTAGATAAACATAATGTCATTGTAACAGTGGGATGTACTCACTGTTAAGTGTTCAGGAATACACTCATCCAATGTCACAACAGTCACATACCGTCTATAGTGACACCTGCCATTAGAAGGGAGTGAACAACTTGGAAAGTACAAACAGAAAGGTACTTCATACATTTGTGTGCACAAAAAAAAGCCTCAGATTGCTTAGCACAGATTGTGCTCTTCACTAAAATGCTCGAATTAGTTATGCAAATTCTGTGCCATGTGATGCCTCTCCACCATATGTGACTAGTTGCCATAGCAGTCAGCTTAAGTGCATATTTTCCATAGCAACCCGGGAATCTTTACCATACAGATCTAAGTGAAACGGAATTGAAAGCAGTTCTACAAGCATATGAAATATAAATGTTGGCAACATCCCCTGGATCTTTCTTTAAAACGACATCACTTAGCATTGACTTTTAAATGCCACAGGCTCTGGGTGGTTCTCTTTTAGACTGCATCAGCAACTCCTTCCTGTTGGAAATGTGAAACTTTGAGAACACATAACATTTGTGTTTGAGAGCTCTAAAGGGGAGGGTTTTTTTTCCCCAGTGCTCATCCTAGAGTATAGGCGAATTTCTCTCCTCCTAAGATGCAACGGAGTTTCCACAAGGGGTTAAGGAGGCTGAGTAGTGGTGTCTCGATGCGATCTGCAAATTGAAGTTCCATATGGTGCTGCAATGCATTTGTCATCCTCGCTGGCTCACTGTATTGTCACAACTTCCTCTCAGACTACAAGGCTTGTACCCAACTAAAGGTGGGATTTCCCCGCTCCTTGTCAGACAGCCTGGTAATACTTACCTCACACTTGACATTTAATAGGAAGACTGTTTGCCCTTAAAAGACCTCCTGACCCATTAACCCGTTAGCGTATATGTGAACACACACCCAAAGTAATCTGACTTGGAAATGACAGAATTAAGTGTGAAAGCTCTGTTGCTGTAAGATCTAAAAGTACTCACCTGGGGTGTGTGTGTGTGTGTGTGTGTGTGTGTGTGTGTGTGTGTGTTTTGTGTGTGTTTTACAGGTTATGGTAAAAGTGGGGAGTGGGTAGGCAGGCAGGCTAAGGCTTAGGACAGCCCTCTGTGAAGCTCAAAGTTACCTAGTAGATTGAGAATCCTGTTTGAAGGAGACTTTCACACTGAATAAAAGTAATGAGAGCATCTTGGACAGGTCTCAGAATGACAGAATTGGTCTCTTGGGATCATGCTTCAATCACTGGCCCATTCATGATTTTCCTGAAATTTTTTACACCTTACCTATTTAAATCTATGTAAGGACATATAACTTCTCTAAACTGACCAAAATCTGACAAGAAAATTTTGCTATTGTCTCTCTTCGCTACCTGTACTAGAAAAGGAATTAAGCTTTTCTCCATCCTTCTCTCATTAGCAGGGAGAATGCTGCTCATTTCAGAGCCAAACATTCCCAGAGAAGTGAAAAGAAAACATTTTTAAATTATCCCTGCACTATTTGCCTACAGAGATAACCCCTCAGGAAAAATAGTCATTACACCTAGAAGACTACTGTGGAAAAGAAACCTTTAGAATTCCACAGCTTTTTCTTAAGCAAAATGAGCTGATTTACATTTACATTTGTTTCCCATACTACAAGACACCACACAAAGAAAAGTATAAAGTACTGCCTATCTGTATGGAAAGAAAGAATGTCATTTGCTGGGACCATTTGCATAGGTTAGTTAGAAGCTAGGAGTCACTGAACCATCACCCTGGTCCTGCAATGATGGACAGTCCAGTGTAACTTGTGCCAAAGACAAAGTCACTATTAATAGTCTTAAGACTTCAGATCCTTTCTTTTAAATGTCAACTGTTAAAGAATTTGGTAATGATGTAGGCTTTTATACCTCAAGAACTCTGGATGATAGGCACCCCAAAATCACAAACACCATTGATTACTGTAAAATCCAATCTACAACAAAGTTATCATATGTCTCTCCCATGTCTAAGCACAAATGTAGAGCTGCCCATTGCCTATGTGTTTGGGTCTGAGCTCTTGTTTTATAGTCTTACAAAAGGATTTTATTTCCTGTCCAGTGGATTATATGCAATCTTTGAACAAATAAAAAGTTTTTTTTTTTAATTTTCAACACAACAGAATGAGACAACACATGAGTTCAAAAGGAACAACTCTTTTCTTAAATGAAGTATAATATGGACATAAAGGGGGTATGACAAAAATAGTGTAGCAACATATTTGGTAGTTTTTTATTTTTATTTATAAAATTTCATATGTGAGAACTGCATTTAAATCATTTCTACCCCTCCTTCTGCTCCCCTCCAACTCCTCCTGTGTACACTTAATTACTTATCAAATCACAGCCTTTTCTTCTTTAATTATTGTTGTTAAATATAAATTCACATATATGCATATATATGTATATATGATAGAGGATTAATAGCCAGAATATACAAAGAACTCAAAAAACAAAAGAATCAAGAAAATGTACAAAAAAAATTGCTGGCAAGGGTGTAGGTAAAAGAAACCCTCATTCACTATTGGTGGGACCGCAAACTAGTGACATTACTCTGGAAATCATTATGGGGAATTATCAAAGAGCTAAAAGTTGATCTACCCTATGATTCAACTATATCATTCCTTGACACAGGCCCAGAGGACTCAATATTCTACTTCACGGATAATTGCTCAGCCATATTCATTGGCACTCTATTCCTAATGGCTAGGAAAATGGAAACAACCTAGATATCCTTCATCTGGTGAAGGGATAATGAAAATATGATATGGTACATATGCACAGTATTTTATTCAGCTATAAAAGAAGACTAAAATCATGAAACTGGCAGGTAAATAGACAGAACTAGGTCTGAGCTTGTTATTATGACACCACAGGCCCCCCTCTGTAAATAGCCATTGATATCCCTAGCCTCTACAGTTCATACTCTATAAAAAAAAAAACCCTTGTTCTCAGTCACTAAGTTTTCTGAAACTGCATCGAGACACCATGCTGTATCTTTGAGCAACAGTGTATGTTTGTCTCTCTCCTTGGAACAACCTGCCTCATATCTCATCTGAACCTGTTGCATGTAACTGGACAACTTAGCTCTTTCCTTAGTTCACTCCTCCTCCAGCATGACTGACATCCTCCTTTCATGTTCACTGCACCATGATATCATGACTCATCACGCACTGTTACATTAGGGCTGAATCAATAAGTAGAACATAGTATTTCCTCAGAAAAAGCCTTTGTAGGAAATGTCCACCTTGTTCTTTTGAGAAGTATGCTCCTTGTGTAGATGTTTGGGCTGATGGATCTGCTGCCCAAGAGACAAAGGCAGAGAGTAAGTCAGAGAGATTCTAGAAAAAGCACATGATGTATGATGTAAGCCTGCCTTACATCTATGCAGTTGATCAGCAAAGTTACTCAAGTTTCAAATTGTTTGAAGGAAATAAAAGGTTTTGGGGAGTGAGCAAGCTTGGAAAGAGGCTTTTCTGTATAGCAGTGTTTACCAAATGAGCAGCTGTGTAGGTACAGAAGCACGGAAGACAGTGAGGAATGGAAAACAAGTCAGAAAAACTGCTCATATAGTGGGAAGTGTAAATGGAGTTACACAGTAGAAAGTTTAAATGGAGTTTTAACTGTCTCAGACTGTGTTTCAAATAAAGTTTGACAACTCCAAGGGGCAGAAGATCTCAATATCTTCTGGTTTACCTAATGATGTGAAACAATTCTGATTTCTGTATCAGCTTGAGGAAATCCATGGCTACTACATTATCAAGGGTGCCCCAGTACCTAGCATAGTGCAGAACTTCAGCAAGCACAAGTAGTTCTGTATTGCTCATATTTGATGTGAATTGCTGTTTTAAAATAAAAAAAAGAGAACATATAAAGTTGGGAGGCAAAGGGGGCAGTGGTGATGGGGAAAAATTTGAGGGGAAGAAATACAGAATAGCTTTGATCCAACATTATATTCATGTATGAAATTATCACACAATAAAAACAATTAAAAATAAAGGTAGTAAATAAACATAATTTTCATATTAAAAATAAATTCATTGGAATTGTGCCTTGATGATCTTTATTCATATGCTAGAGATGCTAGAGACACCATATTAATTTCAAAGAATGTGATTTGGAAGCTAAAAGTTTAAGAAAACCTAAATTAAAAATGATGATTTAGTTAAAAAAAATCACTGAGATGTTCTCAGCCACATACAAATGAGCCTTAGATTATCTCCCCCAGTGCCTACACCTATTACCTGAGGGGAATTTAGAAAATGAGTTAGGACAGGATACATCCTATATGTGGGGTACCAGAGCTGATGAGCACAGTGCAGCATCCCACGGAGGGTGTTCTTTACCCTGTGCTCTTTTGCACAAGCTCTCCCTCCCTCCCTCCATTCTCCCTTCCCTCCCTCCACCCCTCCCCTCCTCTCTTCTCCTTTCCTCTCCTCTCTCTCTCTCTCAATTGAATGTGAACACACATCCATGATATGGTGTCCCAAAGAGGCAACTGTCCCAACAGCAAAGACATCGATATCTCAGTTTACTGAAAATGGCTTTTAACTTTTTGCTGCCAAGTTGCACCAATCTTGGTAAACACAAATGAATAAATTAACATACCCCACATAATTTTACTCTCAAATTTGCTGTTCAGCAAAGAATATCACCATAGGGAATGCTGGCTCACTGTGACTTACCAATGCCTCAGTGAGCTGCACCATATACATATACATATACATACACACACACACACACACACACACACACACACACACACACACATATCTTCAGTAGATCTGACTCAACTATGAAGTCAAGTTCCCTCCCTGCACCTGAAACAGGGAACGTGACTTAGTAGTTGAGTTAGATCTACTGAAGGTACACACAGAGTGGTACTGGCTCTAGCAAAGAAAGAAGAGAGAACTTTATAACATTTTAGTCTTACCTCCATTGAAATACCCACTAAAAAACCCTAGAGCATAAATTGTTTTAAAACCTATGTTTTTACTTGAAATGGAATTATATCACTTTACTGCCTCCTCTTCCTTCCTCCAGCCTCTTTTTCATTAATTAATGCTACATACATGTATATGCAAATATATAATACAACCTGCTGAGGTCACCTTTGTTGTTTATGTATATATGGTCTCTGAGATTAAGCAGAGTAAAAATCTTGATGATGTGCCTAGATCTACTTTTCTCTTAGTGACATTTCAAGTTCAATAAGTTTCTTCTGTCTTTCCTCATGTACTCAGGTACCTCTTACAAAGAATTTCAGAATTCATCTTGTTTGATTCACAAAATGGTTGACAGGAAAAAAGGATGATTCCTGTCATAGGTTATCTAATCCTAACTGGTCAGCCTTAAATACCTACATATACCAACATATATAAGACCACATAACACTAAGTGGTCACATATATTTATATTTAATAGTAATGATTAAAGTAGAGCGCATGCTATCCAAGAGAATCCAAAAATATGCAGTCGATTGCTATTGCCCTTGATTCTGTAAGTAGAAGATAAGTTCTCATTGCTAAAGACATCATATACTTCAGAAACAGGGAACAGAGGCCCCTGAGTTGGAACTGGCCTGAATGTCTCCTCCCTGAGGACTAGCTTTCAAGTTACCAGAAGACACCATGCCAGATTCCAAAAGAAGAAATCAACTCACAGTCCTACCCAGCTGTGATGATCACAATAATGACCAGCATGTCACGCTAACCTTAAGGGTGCATTAGTGGCATGCATACCTTGGCATTCACCAACATCTCTCTAATTAGACTCAAGGCCTGTTCAACAACAGGGAAACCATATCTGGTACTGGGAATCCAGTCAACTACGCAAGGCTAGTGAATACATGGATTTTGGAGAACTTACAACTATCATTTTACTTAACCAGCATAATCCCTAACATTCTAAATATTTGTTTTATACCCAAAGAGAGGTGTCATCCTCACCTCTCATCAAGAAAACTTCTCTTTACAACAGATGAGGTCATTATAGAAAACCATAACCAATCAAACTTCAGAGTTGTGGAGCCCAGTCCCAGTGGATACATCTAAGAAACACTCCTCCTAAGACACAAGGAACATTGTGAAAGGGGAATGGAAATATTGTAAAAGACAGAGGATTGGGAAGGTTGCTGCGGAATTGTGTCTTCTAGGAATGTCAGAATCTATTCCCATGAAGTCTCACCCACACACTACTTATACATGAGCTGAGCAAAGACAACACCAATAAAATGCTAACGTGGATAAGGGAAAGCCCACAAGGCTCAAATCCCACACAAAGAACTACAGGCCAGTAAGAAGGGCTGAGATGGGGAGAAATTGTCTTCTCCAGAGATGAGCATGCCAACTGGTTACCCAATACAAAATTATCAGCCCTGAAAACATACATACAAGTAACATTATACAGACTGAGTAGGTTATATTTGGGAATATATATGTATACACATATATGTATATGCGTGTAATAACAATTAATAAAGAGGCCATGAATTTGAACGAGAGCAAGTAGGGGTATACTGCAGGGTATGGAGGGAGGAAAGGAAGGAATAAATGATATAATTATATTATAATCTCAAAAATAAAAAAACAAACAATTTAACTGAGATTTAACCATTCAATAAAAGAGTACAATTAACACACGGGTTTCTAAAGAGAAACAAATGTTTTCACTAAATGTTAATGTAGTACAGTTTCGATCGGAAAAGGGAAATAATCTGTATTATATGTTTAGGTGATCTAAATACTTGTGCTCAGAAAGTTGGTGTCAAAAACGACAAAAGAAGTTTATCATTTAAAGCTTACCACTGCCAATGATAAAATTGCTGATCTCATAAAATCAATTTAATAATAATAAAGCACAGTATATCCCCCTCCCAAAAAAAGAAGAGGGTATGGATTTGAGAGGGATTGGGGAATTCCTCCAGAGGAACGAGAGGATAGAGAGGGAGGGTAGAAAAGGTGTAAATAAAGTACATATGTTGGAAATTCTTTTTAAAAATGAAAAAAGTAGATGATGTTTTTCAACACTACTTGATAGAACCTCACTAGCTACCTCAGACGCAGGATATTTTATTCTAACTTCACAGGAAGAAAACTGATGCTAGTCAAGTGAGCTAGGCTGCTTGGTAGCCCACAGTTAGTCAATAAGGACTCTGGAATTGGAATCCTCAACAACTTCAGCCAAATTGCCTCTGAAGTAAAAGAAATAATTTATACAAAAGCTCTCTGTAAACAAGAATGAATCAAGAGCCAAGCTGTAATGGAAAGAGGTATGTTTGGATTTCAATGGCTTTTATATTGCTATCCTGGGCATATCTTCACAATATGGTCTTTGCCAAGTCCCATAAGCCTTCTGAGCTTCAATTTTTCCCATCTGCAAAATAGGGATCCTATTGCCTATTCGCTCATCTGCTTCACTTCATGATTTCTCACCTGTGAAACTGGTGTGGAAAGCACATTAAATAATGGCTATGAAAATCATCGCTAAATAAATCCAGCTGTAAAGAAGAAGGTGTGAGTACTAACACAGGTAAAAGTGAGAGCAAATAATTCAGCAGGAACCACAGCACATCTCCTCAGAACAAGTACTTCTTTCTAAACAATCATAAGTGTAAAATTACATGTCCCAGGTTTCCTTCAGACCTGATCACTAGTGTAGACTGAGTAAACAGTGGCTGCATGAATAAATGAACCCTCTAATAATCTAAAGGGACCTCCCACAAGTCTTGAGTTCGAGGCTCTTTCACCCTACTTCATGAACCATCCCAGCAGTCAGAAACATGACTTCAGGACACATTAGAAAATACAAAAGCATCCTGTGGTGAAAAGTGACTGGGAAGTTTCCTGGCCTCAAGCAATTCTTTGTTATGCAGCCCAGGAATACACTCTGTATTTGGGTTTGTATGTGAAATATCCCCCAGAGCTTACATGTTAGAATGACTGATCCCCAGGTAGAGGCCTGTTACAAAGGCAGTGGGACTTGTGGGAGGTGGGCCTAGCTGGGTGGACCACTAGAGTTGCTGATGGGTGGATCTTAATGTGACAGCTTGGCCCAGTCTCCTCTTTCTCCCCTTCTTCCTCCCTAGATGCCTTTCCTTTGCCTTCTCTGTCCTTCCTTCTCCTCATCTATCCCTTCTCTCCTGATCCTTGGGAAAGTATCAGCTGTGCCACAAGCTCCCACCTCCACAGAGACAGCCCCAGCCGCCATGAAACTGTGAACTAAAAGAAGTCCTTCCCCTAAAAAGCTTCTTGTGAGGTATTCAGCCATAGCAATGAGAGAAGTGAAATCAGTTTACCCTCCTCTGCCTACCATAGTGATGTGCATCTACACAGTTGATAAATGTTTATTGGTTTGAAATGCATGTTCCTTGCAAAAGCCAGGGGAAATCTTTCTGTTATTATTTTCTTAATCATCCCTTATGGGTTTCTTCCTTTTCCTCCACAGCGTGTTCCCACCCACTGCTTCTAAACATTGGTTGTATACTAATATGTTCATATGCATTTTCTAGCGATATAGCCAGCAAGTAGTTAAACTAGATGTGCCCTATTAATACATTTATATATCAGAAGCTCAGAGGCAGATTTTAAATTTATGTTAAAGCCTTGTCTGTGATATTATAGTTTATTTAAGATATGTGTATTAGCAAGGTGGTGATAGCACACATCTTTTAAGCCCAGCTCTCAGGAGGCAGAGGCAGGCAGTCTCCATAGTGAGACTTGTCTTGAAAAACCACAAAAAAGTTACATGTTTTATAGATCCGAAACTTGAGAATTTCAAAGGTAAATAAGTTGCCTGAATTCTTACCCTGAGTGGTAGACCAATGAACTAAGCTGAAGTTGTTTGCCTACAAGCTAGGGCTTCCTAATTGGGTCATGATGCCTTTTTGTTATATGTGGAAGATATCACAGTGCCCAAGAGCTCCATACAGCTCCATTTTTATTGTTACTGAATTTCATACATTAATATAATGTTTTAAATCTACCTTTCATCCCTCTCATATATATAGCTCATTTTTATTATCACCAAAATCAATCAATCATCCTCACTCATCTGATAAATACTCATTGTGAGTCCAGTACTTACTATGCAATATACCAGGGATTGCTGATATACAAGTACACACACTTGTTCACAACGAATAAAAATGAGTAACCAAGATGGCAACTTTTTGGAAGTCTCATACATAGTGTCTATGAAACCCATACCTACCTGCCTCTGAATTCTGAGTTCTTCATCATATAGGTCGCCCCTCTTTCCTGTGTCAAACTGATCAGGTCAACCACCTCACAGAACTCAGCTCTTTTAGACCTTGGTCAACTGCCAGACTCGTTAGTGTATGTCTGGCATCCCAGTTATATAAGAAAAAAAGCCATCCTCCAGGATCTGAGGTGCCTAACATCACTCTAACAGACCATACTGAAAAATAAACTTTTCCATGCCTGCCTCCCTGGAACTCTTAGTTACTGGAGGTTATCCAATAAAACTTCATTTTACAATCCAAGCCTGCTATGATCCCCAGATCCACTCCTCGTATCCCAGAGAAGATGAGCCATTGACTAAATTACACATTGTCCTGCCAAGACTCAGACTTCAATTTCACAGGAAATCTCACACAGCTGAGTGGTTGCCTCACTGAAGATGTTAGGAATGGTGAAAGCACATGCCCAGATTTAATCAAAGGGCTTTGCAGTTCTAGAATGGGAAGTGGGAGCATATGAATTTCACAGACACATGAGTGACCACATTAAGCATGCTCATTACCACAGAGGCAGAGCTGAATGGAGCAGCAGGGCTTTTACCACATGAAAGCAGGCAGGACTATTACCTTATGGAGGTGAAGGCTCAGAGGCTTTCTTGAAAACTTATGATCTTGCTACAAGGGTGGCCTCTGAGACATGTTAAGGAGAAACCATTCCCAGGAAAAGCATACTAGGTTTTCCAGGTCAGAGGACCTTCCCACACTCTCAGGCCAGGTCGTGGGCCTCTATTCATTTTGGAACAAAATACACAGAGATCTACAGAGGGACATACAAGGCTCATGACACAAATTAAACACAAGCAAATTTTAAATTATCTAACATTGATTTCTGTTTATTTTCTATTGGAGAACAATTCTGTGTAGACCTCTGAACCCAAATATAATTCTTCCCTGTCCTTATCCCCAATCATCACTCACCTTCCAACTCTTCCCTTCAAACATATAGTCCACCAAGGCATTCTCAGGATATCACTACTTTGCTGTTTCTGTGTAGTATAATTGTGCCTCTGATCTTAAAATGATATTTAGTACTTAAGACTGGAGAATTGGCATTTGTCTTTCAGATCCAACCCAAATAACACCTTTTATTATTTGTGAAGTTGCATCTTCCTCTCCAGATACTAATTACTCTCTTTTATAAGACTCCATGGGAACACAATCCAGAGTCATGGAAACAACTATTAGAGGTTTCTTCAGACTGTAGTCATTGTCTGCTGTAAGGGGCAATAAACACCTATGAAGGATGGTTCTTAAGTAGTTTAAATTTCTCAGACTCTATGGACTCTGTAGCAACTACCCAACTTTACCATTATAGGTTTTAGGAAGTCACGGATGATATATAAATGAAGGAGCATGGATGCTATAGGATAACATTTATTCTTTCCCAAAGGGAAAAGTTCTTTGTCACTGAAAATGATTCTTGAGTCTTGCAGAGTTTGGAGACACAAAATGCAAAGGAAAGGAAATACTTTATTATCCTGAATACAAAGGTCTGCAAACTTATTTGACTTGATGTATGAAGATTACAAATGGAAACAATGATAGACTTTCTCCTCAAAATAAGAAAGCAATGACAAGGGACCCAGAAAGTGCTATACCAACATATCAGTCGGCAATTATTAATGATTGGGTGACTAGTTGATGAAAAACTCAAAATATCCCATGAAACAAATTTCTTGTCATATATTATTTGATGAGAAGTGTTATGTGAAGATAAACAAAATCAAAATTTTACCATCAGAAGAACATTATGAAAGTGACACTTTGGAGACTGCCCTCTGACCTCTAGCAGATGTTGCTTATTGGCTGCAACTATATACGAAAGGCAAATCCAGACTTGTAGGGTGTCCTGAGCATTTTATGTGGCAAAGTGTTTTTCAATTATTTATTAGTTAATTAAACTCACTAGCTCCTCCTCTTACTCCCAGTGGTGTTGAGACAGTGTAGCTAGAGTTTTCCTGCCTGGCCCACAGTCAGGATAAATCTCTTTCACCTGCCAGTCCCACAGCCGCTCAGACCCAACCAAGTAAACACAGAGACTTATATTGTTTACAAACTGTATGGCCGTGGCAGGCTTCTTGCTAACTGTCCTTATAGCTTAAATTAATCCATTTCCATAAATCTATACCTTGCCACATGGCTCGTGGCTTACCGGCATCTTCACATGCTGCTTGTCCTGGTGGTGGCTGGCTGGCAGTCAGTGACTCCCTCTGCCTTCCTGTTCTTTTAATTCTCTCTGTTAGCCCCGCCTATACTTCCTGCCTAGCCACAGGCCAATCAGTATTTTATTAGCAACACATTTGCCATACAGAACATCCCACAGCAAGACAGCATTTTATAAATGGTGAAGTCAAGACATTTATTATCTATTGAATGTGAATGATATGATTAGTGAGTGATAATGGAAAGAGGGTCAAGGTTGTTCCTTAAAACAGATTAATGGTAATGGAAGATAAATAATTAATTGGGGGACTGAGAATTTTAGACGAGGCAAAACACCTTACTCTATTATTGAAATATACTGAGCTATTTTCCTAATAGTTTCTCTCTCTCTCTCTCTCTCTCTCTCTCTCTCTCTCTCTCTCTCTCTCTCTCTCTCACACACACACACACACACACACACACACACACACACACACACACACACCAAAAATTCTGATGAAACATTAGGGAACATTCAGATGCACCATTCATTTGAGAAGGTAACTCACATGAAGTTGAAAAATATTATCAAGCTGAAATGGCAGATTCATAGTCTGGTCTTGCAGGGTTGTGTTCATCTCTCCAGATGCTGAAGTGGAAGTACCTTTCAACCACAGGACATTTTTATGTGGAAAGAGAAACACTGGTCCTTGAGGACCCTGACATATGTCTGAGCTTGTCAAGCATACAATGGGTATTTCAGAAATAGTGTCATTACAACTCTATTTTCAAGGGAAAAAGTGAGTGAGAGGAGTTGTTTATGTCAACTTGATGGAACCATCATATTTTTTTAAATCTGTTAGGCTATATATGTTAGCATCTTAATTCTCTGGCAAGAGAATAAACTCTCTGATGACAGATACAGTTTTTAAAAATACTTCTGATGCATAAATTCCATAAAAGTGATAGTTTAAAAGGAGCTACATTGTTAGGTTATATGAGGACTATTTTAGAATGTACATAAAACACACTTTTTTACTTTATGGCAAATGTTCAAAAATAAAAGCTCTAGGTATGATGCCTAATAAATATTTGCTAGATAATTAATTCATCAAAGATGAGGTGGATGGATTAATTAGTGGACAGTTTTGTAGCATCTTAATTGCAAATTTTCACCTGACTCAAGAAATCTACTGAAGAATGCTATCATATCCACAGGGCAAGCTACTAGGTATTACAAGAACAGATGTATACTATAATCCTGTATGCAGTAGGAATAAAACTATAAGTGAGGCTCATTTTTCTGTTACAGTCATTCTCCCCTGTTTGACTTGAGCCACATCAGCTCGATCTGTTTGGTCCTTGAAAATGCAAAGTAAGCTGTTGCCTCCAAGCCTTCACACTCGCTATCCTTGGGGCCTTCTTCTATGCAAAACATGGTTTAGCCTCTAACCTCTTGTGTTTACTTAAGGTCTTTTACCTTTTCAGAGATGCCTTCCTGAACTGTCCTATTACAAAACATCACCCACAAAGACACATTTCCTGAACAGTTATAGTTTTCTATCCATGACATGACATAAAAATATATGTCCCTTATTTGTTTATATTTCTGATATAAGCTTCATGAGTTCTATGATTGCAGTCTGTTTGGTTTATTGCTTTAGAGAAGAGGTCATTAGGACAATGCCTGGTATTCCATAATTTCTGTCTGGATGGATCAGCAAATCATTCAGGAGGACATTTTTCAGAATGTAACATGGCTTGCCTATTTATTCCAAGAATATTAGTTACTATGTTCCAGGCATTGTGAGAGGAAGTTGAGTGGGTCACAAAAACAAGTAAGACAATCTCTCTAGAGGGGATAAAGCTAACAAGTTGATATTACTGGTTTCAACAGCACTACTCCCATCTTGTCCAAAGCCAGCTCTTGTTCTGTATACCTCTCACTGACAGCAGATCTGAAATCCTAGGGATTCCAACACCCAGAGACAGTGCATGAAGAAGCTTAGCCTGGCCAGGAGAACATGAACTTCAAGCTGTGCCCTTCTCTCTTGCTCACAACTTTACAACTTCAGGCAGCTGATAAACATTTAATGAAGGTTTTCAAGATCGCCAGTATGTGCTACACGCTGTGGAGGATTTGAAGGACTGAAGAAATGCTCACTGATGTCCATAGAAAAGCAAACACTAAGATTGGAAATAACTAACAAAACAAATGATTTTTCAGTAACAGGAATATTTTATTCCAAACAATAACTTCAAGGAAGAGAAAAGAAATGCCTTCAGCTGTGGTGGTTACCACACAGAAGTTTATTGGGTAACATTGGAGGTGCTGTATAATTGACCTTCAGAAGCAAGATGCCTATCGATGTAAACTAGAAGAGAAAAAAATAAATGCTTTTCCTTCAATTCTACACGATAAAGCAGCATGCAGGTGTCTGTGCCTTTGTAGGCTTCTGCCCCTCATAAGCTTGGTTATGTTGCTCCCATTTTATGGGGAAACTGAGATTCATAAACTTATACAACTTGCCATTGTTGCTTCAGAGCTGCTTTGATACCAGGGGACATTTTCAGAAGACCACAGGGAGCTGTGTTCAGCCATGGACTGAATTGGGTAGCTCAGCCTCACTCACAGCTAACAATTAGTTGACACCCACAGTGTACGTGTGGAAGCATTCAAGGGCTCTCTTGTCAGCAAGCAGCCTCCCCCTCAACCACACCTCCTGTATTACAGTGATTCAGGCATTGTTCTCCACCAGACTAGACATGCTGCTTCTATCCAGACTGACCTGGATTGTGGGCTCATGACATTTAGAACCTTTAGAACTATAAGGAAAGAGTCAATGTGGGTGTGAGAAATGCCCTTTAAAACCTATATATTAGCTTACTTAATTACCTAGTCAGCATGGCTTGCTCTTCTGATAGACAAAGTTTCTAACAAGAAATAATCTGTGATGAAGAATTACCCACACAAGCACTGGGCACAGTGGACTTTGCATGTCAGCAAAACATGGCTCAGGTCTCAAGGGACCTGACTTTGAATCTCACATGCTAAAAATCATGTGACAAGTTTGCCTTGCCTTGTCCTATGAGGAAATGAAGGTGGACAGAATATACTGTCCCTTCAAATTCCAATGGCTAGAACTGACAATCTACAGAAACTCAGAAGAGGATTTTTTCCATATGGCATGCAGACCTGGAACATTCCCAAGGAGCTCTTGACCTGATTAGACCTTTGTCAACTATCCTTTTGTAAGAGTCACAATCTCTTGGAGGAAAAAATATCCTAAAAAACAGCCACCCCAAAACAAAAGCAATTCAGTTCAGGAATGCAGTAAGCTGTAATGAAGGTGAACGCCGCCTCCACCTGGTGATTGTGCTACTGGTTCTTTGCTTGTCTGTCACACATTTTAGTCTCCTATAACTACAAGGACAACTGTCTCATTCAAATGTATCCTTACTGTTTATTTGGTTTGTATCAGCCAATGATGTCAGCAACTTTTTTTCATCACCCTTGTTATTCCAAATCACCTTAGAAATAGGTAGCATACAAGATCACATTGGTCCAAGCAATATGTGATCACTGTTATTTCCGTGCTCATCTTCATCAGTCAATCAAAGAAATGTTTCCTTTTCCTTCCTTTATTCCCCTTTAAATGATGCTCCATTGTCCTACAACAGGCCTCTCCCACAATCAGGCTCTCCCACTATTTCTTTCTTATCTCTTGGCTTCTTCTGCCAGTCACCAGGAAAACATTAAATAAATTCATATTTAATATATAATGCGAGCTAAGCAGTTTCCCCCTTTTTTGTTTTATTCTGCATGATGCAGCATATTTTACTACCACTAATATGCTCAGATATTTAACTTCCAGAGTCAACTCTCCAGCTCTAGAACTGGTAAAATGTGAGATAAGACTGAGACACAAAAATTACCAAAAATATTAACATCTCTAATCACACACATTGCAATTCTGACATCACCTGCCATTCTTGGATCAACAATTGCAGTTTTCTACTGAAATTCTCTGTCTCTTCAGTATGAGACGTACTATTGCTCAGCAAGCTGTACTCTCCTTTTCTTTATTAACTTTTACATTCCTACCTGAGCTATTTAGTCCAGTCCTATGACTCCAGGGAGCATAAGAGTGTGTGTGCTTCCTTCTCCTATGCTCAGCATGGTGGAGAAGTTCACTGCATGAAGGACACCCTGACGCTGCACCAGCCTGGGTACCATGTCCTCACAGTACATCCTCATTCTACTGTCTTGCTCTAACTGTTTTTTTTTTTTTTGGCCTTCCTCCATGAAAGCACCTAAGTAAGTTTTCCAATAGTGAAACTCATTTGGTTCCTTGTTGAAAACCCCTCTGTGTTTCTATTTATCTCTATGATGAAGTATCTGCCTGATTATTTGTGAAGGAGTTAAGTAAAAGGACTCTTCAGTGTTTATTTGTTTGTTTTCCATTATAGGCAAGAGATTAAAGAGCACTAACAAAGCTCACATTTTTGACTACCTATAACTCACAATAGCCAGAATTATGTTATATTCTTTAAAGAAACCATCTGTTTAACCTCCAATAACCCAGATTGTTAATCTCTGCATTCACAGAGTGAAGAAAACAGGACCTACTACATAAGTGATGAGTGATCATATAAATTGATCAAAGGGCACAACGTTATTAAGTGCTGAATTAAGACTCAAACCCCAATTTTCCTTATTTTAAAGATTCTACTGCTTCCACGGACCATGTTATAGGTGGTATGGCAGATTTATTGGGTAATAATGTGAACTAGAGAGGAAGGTGGTTAAATTTTTAACAAGAAAGTAACAGGAATTTTTATTAACTGAAAGCCAGGCAAACACCAGCTAAGAAAACTGGATGCATTTGTGATGTGATTTCATGAAGGGCTTTAAAACCTAGGGAGTGCTTGGACTGGCCTCCATAGGAAATACGAAGCAATTTAGACTTTGAATTTAGAAGTAGAGTTTTCTAAGAGTGGTCTGGATGCAGTGTGTGCAATTGTTGCCTGGGTTAGAGGGAGGCTGCCACAATAGCAGCTCAGGGTGTGACTGCAGGGACAGCAGAAGTTGAGAGAAGAACAGAGTCTGTAGGGACAGAATGAAAATTGCCACAGTAGGGCTAGGGCAAAAACATAAGCTTAGAAACTTTTGAGAGAATTCATAGCAAAGATACAAGCTGCTAGTTTGAATTTGGAATACTTCAGGGTGTGAAAGCTTGATCCTCAGCTCAATGCTCTTTGGAGGTGGTAGAAACCTCTAAAAGTCAAACCTTGTGGGGGTGTTAGAGGTGTGCCCTTGAAGGGGCACAGGAAAGGTGCATATATCTCTCTCTCTCTCTCTCTCTCTCTCTCTCTCTCTCTCTCTCTCTCTCTCTCTCTCTCTCTCT